>QEPC01004060.1:2958579-3015329 GCA_003113815.1 Sphenodon punctatus | reverse complement strand
GGGGGGGGGGGGGGGGGTTGGGATCACTTTCACTGTGTTTTTCTAGCTGCAGACTTCCTCTTGCATAAAGTATCTCTTCTACGACTCCCCTCCCCCTTTATGTTTGTACAATAACTAACATGGTGAAACATGTGGAGAGAGTTAGTAAAGAGCTGTTATTTGCCTAGGGCAATGCCTGATTAAATTAACTGGCAGCTCATTTGGAACAATCAAAGCATGATTACTTCACACAATGCATAATGAACCTGTTGGTTCCAAAAAGGAATGGATAGGTCCCTCTGACTGTTAGCCACATTGGTCAGGGGATGAAAGCTCTGACTGTTGAGGACTGGGAATAAATACCAGGGGATTGATCATACCACACAAGACCACTTTGTACACCTCTAAAGGAATTTCTGCTGGTGGACACTACATAATGTAGGCCAACACCGCGAGCAGTTTATTTATGCGCACATGCAACCTGCAGGCAGCAAGCTGCTCAGCGAAATGGTGCACCTCTGATGACACGACCCCCCCTAGCCTGTGCCTGCTCCATCCCCCAGGGTGTGGGGTGTGTGGGCTTGGGGTGGGGTCGTATTGGCAGGGGCACACCATTGCATTGAAGAGCTTGCTGCGTTTGGTGGGCACATGCACACATAAGCTCCCACCACCTGGCTGCGCATTGCACTGGTGGGTGGCCTACTCCGCCACTTGGATTGCACTCAGTGGCTTCCACCCAGTTCCAATTCTGTCAGAACTGGGCAATCTGATCAGAATTCAGACTGAACCAAGTTTTCTTTGGCATTTTGTGCCTTCACAAAATGGCTGCCACTGTACATCAAAATGTACTATGCTAAGACTTCCATTTTGCTGTAGAGTGGTGGCCATTTTGTGCATGTGCAACATGCAACTAGGTGTTCTGACCTGTATTCCGGTCAGCACTTTATTGCAATCAGAATACAGACCGCCAATTTGTTTTTGCAGAACAGTTCCATAAAATCAGAATGGATATTTTGAAAAAGACCTACTGGACACTGCTAGACACTGGGTTTGGTGGACCATTGTTCTGATGTAGTATGACAGGTTTTATGGTCTCTTTTTTGACTTCAGGATTCAAGCTGAGAAATGTATGCCTCCAGCCTCCAGCCACCAACAACTTGGATATGCCAGTTGAATTTCTGTTACCCAAATCAACTGAATATTTCAGACAGTTTCTGGTAACCAAACCATTTTTTATCGGGTACCTGAATTAACGATTTTGTCCTGGATTTCACGAAATGTTGGTATTTCAGTGTACTGGTTGTCGGTATTCCATTTTTTAAGGTACTGAAACATTATCCAGGTGCTGATTCAGGTACCCGAAAGAGCACCCAAAAAATGCAGGTATGACCCATGGGTTCCAAATCTCATGCTCATTTCAGCTCTATTCAGGATACTATTTAAGTAACAATTGCAAGGGTGGTCATCCTGTTTTCTATTTCATTGATATTTTGATGACTGAGGAGAGACAGAATGGTGTTCTTTTCATGTAAAACAACAAATGGACTCTGGATTATCCCTATTGTTTAGCAGTTCCGTAGCTTGCATGTGACAATGTATTGGTTTCATTGTGGGCCCCTCCTACAGAAGAACTTGCACACATGGGGTGAAATCATATGGTCCATGTACATTGTGTCACGGGTTGGAGGTCCGCACCCCCAATTTACCGAGTTTGAGTGACTCAGTTTCCCTCGCGCACAGTCCACTTGAATTAGTTTTCTCTCTCTGGCTGATTCAAGCCTGCCACAGGGACAACTCCTTTGTCACTCAAGGGCCCAATCCTTCCCGTTTACAGACTCTTTACTCTCTGGGTTCGCAAGAGCTTGAGAACTCTTGTTGCTCACTTGTGTTCCAATGTTAGACACAGACACTTAAAGATAAGAAATTAGTTTATTGATTACATAAGCAAGATTTCTGATACAGAGTGGTTACTAGAAATCAAAGGTAAATATAACACATTCCTTACCTATACTGGCTGAGTTTCTAAATAAGCATCTTACCCTACAAAGGTCCATGAGTTCCTCTCAGTCCTTGATGTAAGTGACTGGGCCTTCTGCCTTAGAGTTGCTAGAGAGCAAAGTCCTGTCTCTCAGTTCATGATTTCCAGCCTTGCTGGCTGCAAGATGGTGAGTTGTACCCCTCTGGGGTACTGTACCCTCTGGGGTACAACTCCTTATATCCCCAGGAGGAAACTCCTCGTATCTTCTTGAGGCTTCTAGAATTCCTTTTGTTCCCTTTATCAGATTTTTTCTGTCTCTGCACGTAGGCAATGGCTAGCTGCATTAGCATATAAATGTCTCTGGCTATCCATCCATCTGGGGCGAATCAACAAACTGTCTTTCCATTTCCTGGGGCTTGGTCACGTGTCACAGCTCTGATTTGGGTTTTACAGTTCTCAGTTGTAACATTACATACATGTGGAACCTTTTGCTTTACATATTTACCAGACTTGTAGTCTACATGTAGGCCCGTGTTACACGCGTGTGACCCTATGTTCCTCCGTGACACACTGCACCTACATTTGACACACGACCATAATGCGGGCACACAGGCATGCAAGCGTGATGTGTGTGCATCAAGCCCCATGGAACACAGGCACAACCCAAGCCAGTGCAACCCCCCGAGCCCACACACCCCGCAGCAAAGTGGATGGAGCCGGAGCCTGCTCCATTCTCTGGGACACGGGGTGTGCGGGCTTGTGGGGTTGCATCAGCCTGGGTTGTGCCTGTGCCCCATGGGGCTTGCTGCGTGCAGGGCACGCGTGTGTACCTGAGCATGCGCATTCTGTCCATGCGCCATGCCTGCTGGAAGCATGCACAGGGCATAGGACTGCATCCTTCAGGTGCAGCTAAAAACTAAGAACTAAGCTAAGATTGTTTATTAACACAGTGAATGAACAAGAAGCTAACGTTTGGTGATCAGGACTGTGTAGAAGTCACATCAATTGTTTTTGGAGGGTTTTTTCTATTTTTGTTTCCAAAAACCCTATCATTTTGGAGGGGGGGGGGTGTTTCATAAAGGACTCCGCCGTTGTCGTTTATTTGTTTGTTTTAATTGATTAAAAATGAGTTTTTAAAAAATAAATGTGAAAAAATCACTATGCACATGCAACATGACCTCCGGAGTTGCTCTGCACACGCACAGTCCTTTTCCAAAATGGCATTGGCAGTACTTTTTCAACGTGTGCAGGGATTTTTTAAATTTTAAGCATTTTCTGATTATTTTTAATGAAATAAATTGAACAAATAAAAACAAAAATGAATAAGTTATTTGAGTGTTCATTTATTTTTGTTACCTTAGTAACAAAAACTAATGGGGATCCATTCACTTTTGTAATTAAACAAACGATACGAAATTGCACACCCCTAATTGCTAATTAGCTGGTTGGCTTTCCTATAGGGCCGTCTGGGCCATTCGCTGAGCCATCTGGGAAGGGTAGAGTATACATTTAAATAAATAAATATAGGGAGGCACATGGGGAAAGAACTTTACAAAGGAAATGTTTATTTCTTTGCCTAGGAGTCTGTTATTTACACCAAGCTCTGGAAGAGAAGATGTGGGCCTCCAGGGAAAACAAGACCTTTGGGCCATTAGGGAATGACTGGTAATTTTTCAAGATAATTGGAATCCTGAGGGGATAATTATCTAACTATGGTTATCTCTTTACTTGAACTGTCAGCAGGAACACATTCCCCTGGGCCCCATTCCCCCACTTCTATTGTTGAGCAGGGATGGGAAACTATGGGTATTTTCAGACGTTACGTGGTCAATGTCCACCACAGTCAATTCCCTGTGGTGGCTTGGACCACGTAACATCTGTTGGGGAGAACAGATCTTCCCCCCCAGATGTTACCACGGCGTGGGATCAGATTCACCACGCGAGCGGCCGAAGCGGTGGGACCAGAGGTCATCGTGTGTTGAATTCGATTCCCTGCCATCACGTCTGAACGGCGGAAACGGGCCGGAATCCCTGCAGGGATTCCAGCCTATGGCCATAGCGGGTGGGCGCTGAGGCGGCATTGGCAGTCTCCCCAGAGGGTGGGCGGCGGGGAGTGTGGAGGGGGCGGGGCTGTGCAGCCACACGCTGTGCCGCACGGCCACGCCCCCTCCCCGATTCCCCGCCGGGATCCCCCGGAATGTCTATTAGGGCGTTACGGGTCATCCCGGCGGGGGATCATTTCATTGATTTTGTGATGGGGCCAATTGGCCCTGTCACGTCTGAAAACACCCAATAGGATCACCTAGTAGGATTTTATCCATAAGAACTAACAGGACACTGTCCCACCAGAAATTCCTGTTCCAATAGGCCCAACTCATGATCTACTGCACATTGTGCTGTTGAGGGCCTGGAGATCATATGTGGATCCACATAGCACAGTGAGATTCAAGCATTGCAGGTAACAGTAACAGGATGAAAGCTTACGCAGAACTGGAACCAGTCACCCATGGCTTGGTCTGGGAGCCAAGGCACATTTAGAGTAGCCCCATGTTAAACAGGCTTAGAGAAACTTAGCTTCTTTCCTTTGTACGTCCTCCCTCTAGTTCAGGCTCCTGTGCTGCCTGGTTCAGTACAGCATGGACTAGTTCAGCACTCAGGCCATGTGATCACTGCTCATTGGGCTCTGATGCCCCCAAGTTTACTAAAAACTCCAGTTGCCAAGGGGAGAAACAGTACCTGCTGGTGACTTCAGGCTCCATCTGAGAAGGCCTTGGCAGGTGGGTCCTTAATAGTAAAGGGCCCTGGGGGATTTATCCAATTACGACTGTCCTTGCCCAGAGCTGTGTTACACTATTCCATGTAAAGGAAGATGGCATTTGGAGCAATCTTGGCAAGTCTCAAGAGGAGCATTTAATTCAGTATTTAAAAGGGGAAACAAGTGCATAATTGAAAATGTCTGCTCTTCCCGTGATGTTGTGCAAGACGTTTACCTTAACACGGTTTCATTTTTTATTTTTATTTTTCTGGGCAAGAATCGGGCCTAGTGCTCAGTGTGTGAGAGTGGCATTCAGAGCAGGGTTTCCCCATCCCTGTCGGCACTTCTGTATCATAATGAGATCCCGATCAGTCTTCTGAAATGGATGATCTGAGAGTTGGGTGAACTTTGGATCAATCCTCTTGATCTTCTCAGCGAGGAAGGTCCATGACTATGGGCAAGCCATCTGAGTTAGTACCTTGATGAAAGTAACAGGATTCCCTTCGGAGATGGAGACACTTCAAAATGATCACGAATGAGCACTATTCCGCTTGCAACAGCCTTCAGGATAGAAAGATGCATAATTCTGAAATGAGATAAGCTTATGGAAGGTTACCCTATAGCTCTGCTTTGACTAGAATGGGAGCAACACCTCACCCATTTTTTAAATAAATAAATAAAAAATCTAGACCTCTTCCTTAAAGCTGAAGTATTGAGACCATGGTGGGACCATTATCACACAAATGGCAATTTTGTTTATGGTAGCACAGAAAACCCGATCGTTGTACCATAGTGAATGCTTATGATGACGCTAATACTAATTTTATTGCTGAATAGGCTCTGTATGTATAGTATGCATACCGTTTGGAATTCCTTTTGTTATTTAATATTTCTTACAATATTCTCTAATATTTTTGCAAGCTGAATTGTGAAGGTCATTGGCTACAAATTCTCTCTCTCTCTCTCTCTCTCTCTCAGATAACAGGGGGAAAACCCAAATCTGAGGGAAACAAAAAAAGTAGGAAGCAATTAGATTGTAAGCTGTAAGGCAGGGACTGTTTCTATCTTGTTTTTTGTAAAGAGCCAGGTACATTGCTGGCGCTATAGAAATAAAATAATAAAATCATCATCATCATCATCATCACTGGGAAAGACCAACAAGCTACTAAAAATAATAATTGTAAAGACAAAAAACTGTATCTACACATTTATTTTAAAAATAGACAAAAATGTGCTGGTTCACTTGGATCGTGGTAACGTTTCACTTTTGCCACTTGTGATCACGCCACCAGTTCCTACTGGTGCCTGCCAGACTTTAGCAACTGCTTCTTGCTTCCTGTCTCCCTTCATTGGAGATGGGGGTCTGAAAACTGGGGCAGCCACAGATTAAAAGAAGGGTCAAAGCTCGGCAGTTCTATGGTGATAGTTGACTAATTCTAGGACTTATTGGCTCACCCTGAAGCCCTGACAGTCAGGACTGAGCTCCGAGTGGTGGTATCCCTAAATGAAAGCCTTAGATTCAGTACCTGTCAGCTTTAGAACTCATGCTTCAGAACACAAGGAGTATGAGGCACCAATTATTACAAGGAGCTTTCACTGCTCTGGATATATCTGCAGTTCCAAGATCCAGGAGTCTTTTTTTGCCATCAAGTCAATGGAGAAGCTTTGCCATGTCACAATGAAAGGCTCTCCTCTCTCTGTGTCTAGCCTTCAATTATCTCTCCTACACTCAGAGCTCCTTCTCTGACTGACCCTCTGAAGTTGTCACTGTTGAAGCCACGAGGCACGATCATTAGAGAACGTGTTCCTCTGGCAGCTACAGCCAGCAATTAGCTAAAGAGAGAGAACCTAGCTAATAATATAGCAATAGATCTGTGTGGTCACTGCCCAAAGCTTGGATCAAATGAATAAGAAGCTAGAAGACAGGACAGATCTTTGCTAGGGGACAAGGAGAAGAAGGTGGGAGGTAAGACTACAGATCTACTAGCTGTGTCTTGCATTTCCAGATGAGAGAGATTACACCAGTATGGAACACACTTGGAAAATCTTTTTGTATCCATTTTTTAGAAGGTCTTTATCCTTTTGAAGGCCTCAACCTATTATTTCATAATCACAATTATACAGGAATTATTAGGAGTCTGTAGGACAACCCCCACCCCTCTCCTAACTCTTCCAGAAGAAGACTCTCAGACTTGCAGCACAATCCTCTGAACTAACGACACATGCATTAGCAGTTAGTGTGAGTGCAAGTCTTGTTCACGTCAGTGGGACTCATGCATGTGCTGTCCCGCTAAAGGAACATGCTTCTAGTTTTTCCTCCTTGTGCAAATTTTTTATTTAGTGTTGAAACCACAACCAAGCAAATTATGAGACATCACTCTTCTTCAACCAGGCCTGAAGCTGCAAAGGGCTATTAATTGACAAAAGGCAGACACCAACAACACCCAACCCAACCCAACCTCCCACTTCTTATGAAAACTGCATTGATAGAAAATCATGGGGTTTTTTGGCAAGCAGAAAGAAATACAAATGTATATTGCAAATATATGTTGATCCTTTTATTTTCATGTTGATTTGGCTACTGGGATTTCAATGGATATACAAGTTTTTGTGTGAACTGATTTCAGCTTTAGTTGTGTGTGTGTGCGTACACGTAAGGGCCGATCCCATTCCCCACAGATGCCGTTTGCAACCCGCGTGCTTGCACACGTGTGCAAAGTGCACACATGTCCATCAGGAATGCAGTGTGCTGCAGGGAAATCCCATGCGGATTCCATACAGAGGCATTTGGGATTGTGACTGTAGTCTCTTGTGTTGCGGGGTGTAGGGGTTGCTACAGTTACACACGCGATGAACAAGGTAGACAGCACATTCCTTGAACTGAGTAATTAGGTTTTATTGTGTTGGGACTGGAACAAGGGGCAGTGGATCCAGATCTGTCCCTACCCAGAAGAATCAGCAACACATACCCTCCTAGCTAGCCAAGATGGTTCTGAGGCACAGTACAAAGTAAGGGACTCTTATACGGCACAGAATACTTTGCGGCAATGGAAAGGGAGAACAAAGGAGGAGAGGGTGAGTCAAGAATGTTGATTAAATCTTTGCTCCTTGAGTTGTGTGAATAGGCTCCACATCTCAAGCCAGGGAGATGTCCATTGCCACTAGATTTGATTAGGAAGCTGCCCTTTCAGGCTTGTGAAAGACATCAGTCAATATATTCTTACAAGGCCTTTCCTGATTTAGGCCTTTTTAACATGGACGCCGCTGCTCCACCGGTGGGTGGAGGTATGTGGGTGAGCACACCAATTGCACACCCACCGGCGGTGAGCAGGGAGACATACGCATAGATTGGATACTGCTGTGGAGAGTTATGGGAAGTCAGGAGAGGGCCCGGTAGACACCCACCGGTCACTCACCCACAACCCCACTGAGCACACATCCAGACCGTTCACATGGACAGCCCCTACACTGAACGAAAGGAAAACCATGCCCAGCCAAGTGACATTACTTGGCCGAGTGAGGGCAAATGAAACCGCAGCACATGGCACCTCCCCGACACTGACAGACTCTGAGCAGGCAGGGGAGGAGGAAGCTGGAAGCTCAAGCGATACAAAGAAGCAGCCCCAGTCAAGCCCTGAGACACCGGCTAGACAGCCAGGCAGCACAGTTCCCCAAATCCATAGACCCCACCGTCAGATCATGTGTCCACACAGGCCCACAGGGGAACCCACCTCGGAGAGGGAGCCGGGGGGGGGCATAATGGGGGCGGCATGACAGCACACAGTGCCCAGAACACACAGGCAATCCCAAGAAGGGGCGGGGGACACACCGCCCCCCCCGCCAAGAACCACAGCACATGGAACCCCCAGACCTCAGCACACCATGCACAGGGCTGCAGAGGAGACACAGGCAGATGGCAAAGCACATGGAGAGGCTGGCTTGGAGGGCATAGAGAGAAGAGACACTATCCAACAGTGACAACCGATCAGCACAGCAGCAGCAACACACAAAGTACGGGGGATGCACAGGGCACAGGCAGAGCCCCACATCATGCCAGGGACGGGGGAGTGCAGAAACACCAAGGTCCCCAAGGAAAAGCAGCCCCCCCCCCTCATGCACGCCCAAACAACAGGGAAGAGGGGTGACCCCAGTGGAGCAAACATCCCACCCTACCACAGATCAGAGCCCCTCAAGCCCCCCTAACCTTGCCCACCCCCCCAGCACCATGAGCTGCTGGCGCAAAGGACCACAGACACCGGAGGAGAACACAGGCTGCTCTTCGAGGCAAGCATTTATTGGAACAGGGTCTTGGAAGGTGCATCACTGGCCAGAGGGATCAGATGCCAGGGACACAGGTGTTGCACCACAGGTGTTGCACCTGTTGGGACAGGACACCACGGCCTGTGGGGGGGGCACGGGATCCCACACAAAGAGAGGAGGGGGCCACACCAAGAGGATGGGGACCAAAGAACCAGGACACAGAGAACCCACAGAGACAAAGTACACCAACGGGGAGGGGAGAGCACACATCCACGGACCTCTGCCCTGCCAGACAACCACCCCACACAAACCAGACCCAGCCTACACAGAGGTGAACATCAGAGGGAAGGAGTACACACAGACAGGGGTGGGGGTGGGGGAACAATGGTGAACAAAACTTTAATAAAGAACTAGCAAGAGCAACAGGCTCAAGGATTCAAATGAACAGAGACACAGAACGGCAACATGGTGTTGGGGTGGATCCATGCCCTCACTAGGGCTGGCGACACTGGACCCGGCTCCACCGGTTGGCCTGGGCACGGTCCAACTGGTGCACCCACTGCAGGACATGCAGAACCAGCTTAACCACCTCCTCCTGCTCCCTGTTCCTCTCGTTAATCGTGGCCTGCACTAAAGGAGAGAGGGAGCGGAAGCTCACCACAAGGGCAGGCCACAGGACGGGACATCCAGGGAGCCCACACAAAATGGGGGGGGGGCATACAAAGAGAGGTAACTAACAGATCTCCTGGTACACCCGCGCCCCCGCACAAAGTTCAGACGCTGCCCGCTGGAGCTGACCAGCCATCTCCCCAGCTGCAGCACAATTACAAGCACAGCAGCTAGAGGGGAAGAGAAAGTGGGGTGGGGACAGGGATTGGGGAGAACACCACCCAAAAGCACACTACATTCCACCCGGTCCCAACACCCACCGACCCACCCCCATTCAGTGACAGGAGAGGAAAGTGCCCCAGAGGCTGCACCCAAGGGAGCGGCAAGGGAGATGGATTACATCCAACAGGATGGCCACACTCACGATCAGGAACTCATCAACTGCAGAACCTCTCCTTAGCTGCCAGAGGATGAATGGGGGACCAATAAGGGGTGGTAAACACAGCACACCATGAGGTGGGAACCAGAGCGAAGCCAGCGCACCATAAAGGGACAGTAGCACACACACAGAGATGCATGGACCATGTCCCGGGGAGAATGCAAAACTGACTGGGAGGGGGGGGGGCAAGGACGAAAGCAGGGATGGAGCCCCACGATGGAAGGCCAGGGGGCACCTTCAGCCATACATGAACACACACCCCAATGCACAGTCGGCTAGGGACAGGGCTGCAGTGGGAGTAACCGCCGCCCTGAAACATTCTATCGGGCTCACTCAGTTAAGGGAACACCACTACAAAGAGGAACAGCAGGGTGATAAATGCAATCGCTTGGAGGGACTATCCACCCAGTAGAGAACCAATTGCCCAAAACACACACATGTCCACCCGGAGGAGCCGGAACACACCCCATATGGCCAGACAACACTGCACACTTCATTCCAAGACACATGCCCATGGACCATCCCCAGTCCCCACGGCCCGGACAACCTGGCCCCCGAAGGTGGGTGGTGGGAGGCAGGGCCGTGCAGCACAGTAATGCCCAGAGACAATGCATAATGTACCGCAAGAGCCCGCAAGGTGCACAGACACCGGGCATCACCAGCTCTGGGATACTACGTGCCAATCCAGAACAGATGGCCAAGACAGCAATGCAATGAGCACGCTGATGGGAAGGTGACCCCAGTGGAGCAAACATCCCACCCTACCACAGATCAGAGCCCCTCAAGCCCCCCTAACCTTGCCCACCCCACCCCCCAGCACCATGAGTTGCTGGTGCAAAGGACCCACAGACACCGGAGGAGAACACAGGCTGCTCTTCGAGGCAAGCATTTATTGGAACAGGGTCTTGGAAGGTGCATCTCTGGCCAGAGGGATCAGATGCCAGGGACACAGGTGTTGTACCACTAGGTGTGGGCACGGAGCGGTAAAGCAAAAGGAAGCGGTCCGATGTGGTCCACACCCGACCTGCTTGAAAGGGTCTTACAGGATCCCCACTGACCACAGAGCAAGAGAAGGATGGACAGGCAGAGGGTGCACACAGTGGGGTAGAAGCCTGCAGAATGGGCACAGGGGAGCTGTCCATCACTAGGGAGCGTGGATCCACAAAGGATGTTGCAGAAATGGCAGTGTCACAGCACATGCTGTGCAGTCAGGGAACATGGGTTCCTGGACAAGGCCCTCCCAGGAAAAGAGGCCCTGACAGTAACCATGGGCATGTGGATGTCCACGATGAAGCGGGACAGAATGGCTGGAAGAAGCAGCCCTGACATCCAAATGGATCAGCACTGCTGCCAGGGCAGCCATCTCCAGCTCTGTGGGCATCCCAGTCAGAAATGGGCCATAGGCCATAGGGGGCAGCAAACTCAGTTCCTCAAGGTGAGTCTGGCAATCAACTTGAGGGTGAGAGAAGCCACAGGCGTGCAGAAGGACACAGATGTAGCCGCTAGTAACATTTGGATCACCAGCCTGGAAGGCCAATCTGAAGTCATGATGACCAGCCACCTCACGAGCAACAGCTATCTCCTGGGATTCTCATGGCAGCACAAAAGTGGGTGGGGGCCCACGGTGGTGTTGGGGCATGAAGGCTCTGGACCTCAAGACCCCCAAAGGGGTGACCCAGAAGCCACATATAACAGCAAAGGAGATTGAAGCCATCACCAGTGGAAAGGGGGTTGCTCACCAACAGCTAGACATCACTTCTCTGTCACAGGGTCTCCAGAAGGATGATGGCAAACACTGGCCAGTCCTCACTGGCCCAATGACCTAGCCAGTAAAGAGGCCCAATGACATCCCCAGCTAGACATGACCAGTAAAGAGGAAGTGAGTAGGAGCACACCAGAGGTGAATGGAGAATGGCTGAGAAGGAGCGCATTCCCCTGCCCCTTTGTGTCCCACCCTCTCCCAACGCTGTGCCCATGTCTATGTAACCCTACCATCAGTATCCTGGTCACCAAGCTCTGGCATGGCCTCTGGGTCCTCCACGTCCTCCTCCTGGGCCTCCACCTCCTCCACCTCCAGATCCCCTTGAGCTGTGGAGACAATAGCAGTCTTTCAGTTAGCCCTCGTTTTCCCGCTGCGGCCCTAGCTGTCCTTGGCCATGCCCTGTCCCCCATTCCTTGCGGTCATTCTCTTACCTGGGTTGTAGTCTCCCTCTTTCTGGGGGGGTATCCCTGGTATCCAGCTGCTCCCCTTGTGCACCCTATTCCTGTGTGTTCTGACCCTGTGGGTTTCTGGGGTGCATGGGGAAGGTGATGTTGCCAGTGATGGCTTCCAAAGATGCCTCCTCCATCTCTAGGATGGGGTGTGTCCTCCCTCTTCCTGGATTGCCTCTTCAGGGGCAGTAGGCTCCCCCTGCTCTGGAGGTTCGGGCAGGAGGGTTGTTTTTTCCCTTTCCTGGATTGGCCCCTCCCCAGTGCCGATGGCCTGGGATCCTCTCCCGTGGGTGGACCAGGGTCCCTCGGCTTACCCTGACCATTCCTGTGCCTGACTTGGCTCTGGATCCCTTAGTCATGTCAGTCGCTTTTCTGCCTGACATTCTGAACCGGTGCACCCATGTCCTTGCTTGCTTCTTCTTTAAGGGGTCCCAGCCAGGGGTTCAGTGTCTCTCTCGGTGGGTGTGTCTGCTTGCGGGCTCCTGTTGTGCCTCTCTAGACATCTCTCACTAGTTTTGGTGGACCCTTCCTGTGGGTGGGTGTGCTTACCCGTTCACATGGACATCTGGGTGTTCAATCAACACCCATCTCCACCCATGAAGCATCCCAGGTACCTCCCGGATGCTCCATGGGTGTAGAGGAGTGTTGATGGGTGGGTCATGGCAATGCGCACACCCACTCAGTGCTGTTCATATGGATGCTCACCCACCCATCCAATGGGTGGAGATGAGTGGAGAAGGATGGGAGGTGTCTGTGTAAAAATGGCCTTTATCTAATATCTATATATATGGAGCTGTACGTAGAGACTGAACTGGACAGGTCAGGACATGCCAACAGTGCTCACACTTCTGATATTGGGGGAATGGGGATCTATTCAAGGGCTGCACATAGGTGGGACGAGGCCTCTTCCTTCCCCTCTTTGCTCAGAAAAAGCCAAGTGGGGAAGGGGAAGTCACCAGACTCAGCTGTGCAGCTCGGAGGCCAGTAGAGGAGAAGGGAGCAGTAAGCAGTTAGAAGCAACCGAGAGAGTAGGAGACCCAGCCTGGAGGTGAGAGCCTGGGAGAATGGGTTCTGGAATTGGCGGTTACACACTCCACCCCCCACGCACTGCCAAATAGCTCTTTGATGGTGTGGGGAAATGGGTGACTTGTAGGGGGGCATGGGTAGGTATGTGTCCCCCAGATTTTCAGAAACCCTATAAAACCTATAGAAACTCTGCCCAGCCCCCACTCCTGTGCCCCACCTCCCCACTATCGACAGTTACCAGTCACCTATGGGTGGGGAGGGGAGAGTGGGCTTTGAAATTGACAAGAACTGTCTGGAAGCACTGCTCACCGCCCCAGTGATCCCAGCTAGTGCTTCTCAGATTTGTCTGGGGATTTTTTTTTCCTGGATTTTTGCCTGCCCAGAAATTGGTAAGGACATCCCAGTGCTTGGTTCGTCCGACTATGGCTGGAATTTTGATAAGATTACTTGGTTTACTGAGATCTCGTTTCAGCCTTAGTACTTATCCGTACTCAACCAGTGCCTAACAGGCTTCCTGAGTTATTGATTTTTTAATTTTTATTTTGAGTTCCTGACCCAATTTACCATTTTTTCAGTTGGTAACTTGTTAATGGTAATGCCCTGTATTTTCAGGTTATCGGGTGCCTGTCTTGGCATTTGGGTTCTGATTTACCATCTTTCCAATTGGCAACTCGTTAATGGTAATGCCCTGTATTTTCAGGTTATCGGGTGCCTGTCTTGGCATTTGGGTTCCAATTGGGCATCCAACAGACTAACTGAAAATGCAGGTATTATTAACACATAGCAAATGTGCTACCTGTTTCCATTCTATTACAAACACACAGTTCTCAAGCCACTTGCTTGGGAGTAGTCCCATCAAAATACTACTGAACTGCTCCTCTGGTGTAAAGGTTTTCAGGTTTGCAGCCTAGCTAACTAACATGTTGAGAGCCCTCTTTTGCCCCAATGTCTGAAGCTGAAATGAGTACCCGCAAAAAGGGGGGTATACCCATTGAATTTCCGGTACCCAAATCGACTGAAAATGTTCAAGTATGAATTGGTGCCGGATTTCAACCCAATTTGAGTATCCAATGTCCTGGAACATTGACTTCCAGTCCAAGAATGTTGACTTCTGGTCCTAGTTTTTTCCATTTTCTGTTGTGATTTACCCATCGGCAACTGGAAAACAAAAAAAATTGTAGTCATAAATTACTAATTTGTTGTTGTTTTTGTTTGAATTTTTGTGGGGCATCTGTGTACCTGATTGGTATTTGGGCAGCCTATCAAAAACCTGACATGGTACTTGAAAAGGCAGGTACCAAATTAGGAACCCATTTCAGCTCTACCTGTGCCCTAACCTGTGTTGTATTTCACAAGCATGGCTTGGCAGAAAGCACCAAAGCTGTCTGTGAGCATTTAGGTTTGCTGTTAAGGAAGAGAAATGAACAAGTCTGTCTGAACCATCACAGTTCAAAATAAACAAACCTCATTCTCCAGGGCACCTTCCTGTGTGCTGACGCCGGGTGCCTTGGTAAATTGATTCCTCCCCTTGAGCCTAACATTATACATTCCACGGTGATGATGAGCTGCCTAGTAGAGAGCTAGCTGGAGCCCTAAAATATCATTGGTAGACATGATGCCAAAAGAGCTTCCTCGAAGTTTATCTGCATTCATACCGGTTGTAAATATCCCACGGCTTTTGTTTGCTTTATTATTATTTCTTGACTGTGCTTTGGCAAACTCATGGTTTTAAGTGAAATGATCCACACATCAACCCCCAGGTCTCTCTTATCTCTTGCCTGTTTGCTTCCCAGGGCTTAAGTAGTGTCTTATTTTTCATCCCTAACCTCATTACTTTGTGTTTTGCTACAGGGAGTTTGAGAACACTTCCATCTGCCAGGAAGACAAATCCACTCATATTATTCAGTTTGGGGATTGTAGCTTTACTCCTTTTCCCTCCCCAGCCGTATTATTAAGAAAAAAATACCAGTGGGGGAGGAACAAGGATGTGCTTTAGATTTGGTGTGTGGGAAGCAGCTGCCATCCTGCCTTTGTCCTTGAGAACTCTGGCGGCTTTTGTAACCGTGCCACATTGCAATTCTATCGTTCATATTCCAATGTGACCTCCTGCTCCGATGTGACTCCCCTCGCCACACTTCAGCAGACAGCCTAATAGCACAGTTCCAGTGCCAGTGAGGGCTTAGAGTCATGGCCTTTGGCTGACAGTGGATTCTTTCTCTCAATCTCTAGCCGGAATGAAAACCAGCACAGTAGCGGGGATTTTCCAATATTGCCTTTAACAAGCCAGCTGGCCAATGAGGAACAGAAAAAAAGGTCAGAGGTTTGCCATTGTTATCTGAATTTCAGAAGGCAATTTGTAGGAGAGATAAAGGGCTTTCTCTTAGTTCCCATTTCCTCGCCGTTTGGTTTCCATGTTGTTATGAGCAGAGTGGGGTAACCACGGTCTTTCAAATAGGGGGCACTTAGTTGCGGGGACAAAAAGGAGGGCAGTAGGATACAGAGAGGAGATAAATGAAAGGGAGTGGGGGAGGACATGCCCTCCCAAGGAACCATCCATTGTTATTCCCTTCTACAGTCAGGACTAGCCTTCGTGACTTTGCACCCCGACCCTCGAGTTATTTTATGTTGGTATATGTATGGATATGAATCAATGAGTAAAACAAGTTATGGTATCTAAATCTATGCAAAGAAACCCCAATTAAAAATGCAAAATCCCTCTGTCCTCACTCCCTTTCCACAAATAGCATGCCAAAACATGCAAACTGTTATTACACACCTCTATAAACCAGCATGTCTGGTAGCCCATCAAGCATTAATCGAATACTGGTTAGTACCTATTTATTTATTTATTTATTTATTTATTTATTTTAAGCATTTCTTAGTCACCCCATATGCCAACAGCATCTCGGGGCGACGTACAATTTAATAAAAACAATTCAATAAAACAATTTTTAAAAAACAGCACACAATTTAAAACAGGGTTAGGACCAATACATTGTTTTAAAAATAAGGGTAGGGAGGAGCTAAAAACCCTAACCCACCCTCCCCAAAGGCCTGACCGAACAGCCAGGTTTTACAAGTCTGTCAGAATGTTAAAAGGCTTGGGGCCAAACGATCTTCCTCTGGGAGGGAATTCCACAGACATGGCCCAGCCATTGAGAATGCCCTCTCCATTGTGGCCCACCACTTAACATGGGGGACCTCCAAGAAGGGACCCCCGGCAGACTGAAGGAGCCGCTCTTGGGCGCGGAGGGCAAGACGGTCCCTGAGGTATGAGGGGCTGAGACCATGAAGGGCCTTATAAATCAATACCAATACCTTGAACCTGGCTCGGCACACTATTGGCAACCAGTGCAGAGCCCAGAGCACCGGTGTTATATGCTCTCGACGACCCGTCCCCATCAGGTGCCAGGCTTCCGCATTCTGCACTAGCTGCAGCCTCCGAACCAGGAACAAGGGCAGACCCACGTAGAGCACATTGCAGTAGTCCAGCCTCCAGGTGACGAAGGCATGGATGAAGGAGGCCAGGTCCGGCCCGGAGATGTACGGGCGCAGTCTCCGCACCAGATATAACTGGCGGGAGGCAGCCTTTGCCACCACCTCCACCTGCCGATCCAGGCAGAGATCTGCGTCCAATATCATCCCCCAGACTCTGAACCTGCTGAGCTATCAGAGGGTGAACCCCCCCCCCAATCAGGGGGGCCAACACCTCCCTCACCCTCCCCACCACCATCACCTCCGTCTTATCGGGGTTGAGCTTCAGTCTGTTCTGCCACATCCACTCCGCCAACCTGATGTCATTTGTTTGAGTACCACAATTTTTATGGGTATACCTATTTTTGCGGGTATTCTTTTCAGTTCTATGGTTCAGGTGAATTAGAAATGAAATGAGTAACCAGGTACTCCCAGCCAATTTCCGGTACCTGAATCATCCTGAAAACTAGGTAACAATTAGGGCCCGATTCAGGTACCCAATGGTCCAGAATGTTGACTTCGGCACTAATCCCCCCCCACACACACACACACACTCTACCCCGATTTATCAGTTTCCCTTCCTAATTTTTTGACCGATAACTGGACATTCAGTAATAGAAATTATTGATCTTTTGGGGGTATTTGGGTACCCATACCAGTATCCCCAAAAGAAGGTGTTACTGTTGGGTATTACATTGAATACCAGTTTCTGTTTAGGCACAATACATCTTGCTTCACAGGTGGGAGTTGATCTTAAGGACCTTTGAAGCCTTCGAAGCAGGGAGACTGCACATGCGCAAACGAGTGTAGGCACGTGGTCCCGCAGCTCTACTCCCCGCACTGACAAAAAGCCTTTTTTTAAAAAGAAAACAACCTCTAAACAGCCCTGCAGATAACCGGAGGATATGGGGAGAATGAAGGGCAACCAGGAACTAAAAAGCGGAGCCCCCGGAGTGAAAAAATTCTGGCTGGCAAAGTCAGCAGCAGCCCTCCCCCACGGCAAGATCAAGGGCCTAAAATGGTGGCTGCAGTCTCCGACGTGGAGGAAGAACAAGGTATGGAGAGAGGGGGGATGGATTCCACTAGAGCAGATAAAATCCTCAAGGCACTTGCTGAAATAAAGGCTGCTATGGTCGCTGCTGATGCTGCCAGAGAAAAACTCATGATGGACATAATAAATTTGCAGCAGGCAGAGCACCAAGCCAGAAAGAAAACTGAAGCCTTAGCAAAAAGAGTAGATAGCACTGAAAATAGAATTTCAGCTATAGAAGAAAGTGCATTAAACAGCCAGGACCAGCAAGTCAAAACAAAAGAGACTATTAATGCTCTAGAGGTGAGATGTGAGGACATAGAAAATAGGGCCAGAAGCTCCAACCTAAGGCTCGTGGGGGTCCCTGAGGATCTAGAAGGGAGAAACACCATACAGTTTGTATGGAAACTACTGGAGCATCTGTTCCCAGAAGAGCCTAGTATTCATAAGTCCAACATTGGGTGTTTTCAGACATGATGGGGCCGATTGGCCCCGTCACGAAATCAGTGAATTCATCCCCCACCGGGATGACCCGTAACACCCTAACAGATGTTCCGGGGGATCCCGGTGGTGAATTGGGGAGGGGGCGGGGCCGCGCAGTGCAATGTGCAGCCGCATGCCCCCCCCACGCTCCATGCCGCCCGCCCTCTGGGGAGACGGGCGGTGGCCGTGGCCAACGCCGCTGCAGCACTCGCCCGCTATGGCCACGGGCTGGAATCCCTGCGGGGATTCCAGACCGTGGCCCCCGTCCAGACGAAGCAGCGGGACCGGAAGCTGTCGCATGGTGAAGGCGATTCCCCACCGTGATAACATCTGGGGGGGAACATTCGTTCCCCCCAACAGACGTTACCTGGTCCAGGCCACCACAGGGAATTGACTGTGGTTGACATTGACCACGTAACGTCTGAAAATACCCATTGAAAGGGTCCACAGAGCCACTAGGCGTAGACCAAAGGAAGGTGATGCCCCCAGAGTCATAATCATGAAGTTCCTGGAATTTCACCATAAAGAAAAGATCTTAAGACTGACAAGAGGTAAAAAAACAATGGAATACATTGGGCATAAAATAAGGTTTTTTCCTGATTATGCGGGAGAAACAATGATTAGAAGAAGGAAGTGGGCAAAATACTTTGTGGAACTTAACCAAAAAGAACTAAAACCCCAGCTATGGTTTCCGGCTAGAATGACAATAATGTGGAGGGGAAAAAGAAAAATTTTCACGGAACCAAACGAGCTGGAAAGTTTTCTACAAAAGCAGGGGGGAGAGCAAGAATCCCCTACCTGAAAAGGAAAACAACTGATGAGACAACATATGAGGTTAACGATGTTAATGAAAAGAGAGGTTGTTTTTCAATGCTGTAAAACGTAATAGAAAATGTTACAGAGGTTGTTAAAAGAGTGAAGAGGTTGACTTAATATTGATAAGAGGTGGATTGTAAAATGCAAAAGGGTAAAGAGGCTAAACTAACAAAAATAATATAGTCTGGGCAGAAGCCCCTACAAATGGCAGGAGGGGGAGGGAAGAGGAGCAGAGAGGGAGAGCAGTCATATAAGAGGAAAAATGAAACAGAAAAGAAACTGGGTGAGCTCTGTAAAGAGGGGGGAAAGGGACATAGATCCCACAAAGAATTGGGAGAGGAGTTATTTTGTTGAATATACGTTTAAAGTTAGGGGGGGGAGGGATTCAGGAAAATTCATTTAAACAGGAAAATGAGCACAGGGAATGAAGCCATAGACGCCTATAATTCCATAATCATGTTGGGCGGCAATCCCGTGCAGGAGTCGCACGCACCCCCATTATTGGGGGATGAAGTTACATGGCTCCTGCGTGCACAGTGTGCGGAGTGGGGGGTTGGCATTGCAGCCAATGGCTGTTTTGGACTTAAACTTCTATGAATCTTTTCACAACTAATGCATTTTGGTCCTGTATCATTGACGTTACTGGGGCATTTTCTTTAATGGCAGTTGTTAGATCCGAGTGTGTTAAGGCAAGGGGTCAAAGTATTGAAACACTCAAGAAATTACAATACAGAGTGCATCCTATTAGAATGTCGGCTCATGCAGGTGAAGCCAGAGAGATGCCTCTTCCAGCGATGCATTATCTTAAGAGTCCTGCATACTTCTGAAATGGGTATCAAATTTGTTATCTGTGAAAAATACCCCCACAATACAGTACTGTGTCAGGTATTTGATGGGCTACCCAATTACCAATCAGATACCTAGATACCGGGGTAAAATATCTGTTATTTACAGTGCTGTATTCTTTATTTTGTGGTTACCCATCAGTAAATTAAGATCAAAAACCAACATTTCAGGACCATTTGTTACATTCCAGGTTATCGAATACCCGAATCAGTAATTGAGCACTGATCAGCACCCAATATTCTCAAGTTGATTTGGGTTCCTGAAATTTGACAGGTATACCTGTTTTCTGGGTACTTATTTCAATGTAGTTTCTGTGTTGGAACTGTTGGAATTATTTATTTAGTGATTTGTATCCTTGTCCCTCCAGCCCAAAGAGGTAAAACCACTGGTAACTCCCCACCCACTCTTATCCCCCCCCCCCCCGAGGCCCGGACGAACAACCAGGTCTTACAGGCTTGACAAAAGTCCATTAACCTGGGAGCCAGGCGAGCTTCCCTGGGAAGGCCACTGAGAACGCCCTTTCCATCGTGGCCCCTTGGTTCACCCGGGGGACCTCTAAGAAGGCACCCCCGGTAGACTGCAGAGGTCGCTCTATGGCCTGGGGAGTGAGGCAGTCTCTCAGAATTACATGTGTTGGAATTGAAAGGAAAATCTCCCAGATTTGATGATGCTGCTCCCTGTAATTCAGTGGCACATAATGAGGCATAGAGGAGTTAACGAAGGATTGGATCACCTCAAGCACCACAGGCTGATAGCTAGTGGAGGGCAAATACAGTTCTGTGCAGCTAAATGTTGCCTAATGGGATCATGAAAGAAAGGCAAAACAAAGGAGATGCCTGACGAATGAACCTCAGCACTCAACCCTCAAGCGGGAAAGAAAGCTGGGCAAGAGCTGAAACAAGTATCCGCAAAACAGCTATACCCATAAAATTCCAGTACCTGAATCGACCTGACATCGGATACGGTTCTGAACTTGATAGCAACCCAGTTCTGGTACCCGAAGTCCCGGAAGGTTGACTTTCATCTCAGAATATTGGCTCCCTCACTGATTATTTTTTTTACTTTTTAAATTGATTTACTGATGTCTGACACCTAATTATTGATTTTGCACTGCAGAAAATCAACTTTCAGTGAAAGAAAATTGACTTCGGGCACAGATTTTTTTTAAATTTCCATCCTGTTTTTTGGCTTCCTGACTTGATATACCGATCAGTAATCAGAACATTTAAAAAACTGTATTAGAAATTAGTGATTTTCCTGGTATCTAGGTACCCTATCTGTTGGTACCCGGATAACCCATCAGATAACCAATGTGGTACCTGAAAATGTTGGTATTACCTTTGGGTACTAATCTAAGTATCCATGTCAGCTCTAATCTGGGCCTTATTAGGGGAGGAAAATTGCACTTCTAAATCCATATTAATGTGGCAGAGTAGGTAGAAGCAGCAACCAGAACAAAAGAAAGCTAGAGAAAAATCAATTCATCCTACAGAATATCTATGGGTTTATACCACAGCAGTGGTGAGCAGAATGTCAAATAAAGCCGTAGTTTCCACTGTAAATATGAAAGGATTATCTAAGCCTCTGGCGAAAACAATCTACTTTACATCATGAAACCTCTTTTATCTGAATGAAGAGAGAGGACTGAAGATGAATGTGTAAACACATTTCTGCTTCTCTTCTCCCTTGTACGACCCAACTGTAGATTAGGATTGAAACAAATAGTGGATTTAATCTTTTCAAATATTTCTCACAGGCTTCGATAGCCCTCTGAATATCCAAAGGATACCCGCCACAGAAACGATGATTGCAAAAGCAAATAAGAACATAAGTGTAGTGCCATACTGGGTCAGACCAATGGTTCATCCGACCCAGCATCCTGTCTCTGATAATGGCCATTCCCAGTCACTTCAGAGAAGTATCTAATAAGTCATAATGGAGTGATCCGTTCCCTGCTGGTCACTCCCAGATCCTGACCGTCAACGGTTACATCCCTCAGCCAACTTGTCTAATAGCCACGAATGGACCCAGCCTCTAAAAACTGATCCTATTCTTTTTTTTAAAATCATGTTACAACATTGGGCTTAACAACATTCTCTGGCAACAAGTTCCACGAGTTTGCATATATACATATCCATTTATTCAATTGTTTTTGTATTGTTCTGTTATTTTCGTCACTTCATTGTTTAGGTTACCATGTTCCAGTTGTTGCATTTGCATAAAAGTGCTAAAACAAATTAAAGGGAGTTCCCAAAATGCCCAAAGGGATATCTGAAAACATGAGAATGGATAGTGATGGTCATCCATTTTGGCAGAATCAAAATGAATAGGGCTGATTTGATGGAAATATTCATTTTGACCAATACTTGTTTCACCTCTACTATACTCCATCCTTGACAGACTACGTTTCCTATATGGCACATCTTTGGGTCAGCTCCCAAGAATTGTATATTAATGTTTCCCCCCCCCCCCCATCTTTACCATTGATGCTTCTATAAATAGGGATGGGTGAATGCGGTTCGGAAGTTTGTAACCGAACTCGGTCTGTTCAGTCGACCGAACCAAACTTCCGAACCGAACTCGAATTTCAAACTGAACCTAATCGAATTTTCGAACTCCATTCTGTTTGCCCATCCCTAGTGGCAACACACACCAAAAGAACTGTTTTTGAATGGCCAAAATCGGTTTGGAAGTTCGAAATTCAACCGAACTCGGTCTGTCCGGTCCACAGAACCAAATTTCCGAACCGAACTCGAATTTCAAACCGAACCGAACCAAATTTCTGAACTCGAATTTCAAACTGAAGTGAACCGAACCGAATTTATGAACTCCGTTCTGTTCGCCCATCCCTATCTATAAATGAAATGGCTGAAAAATGCAGTCTATCTAGACTATCATTCAGTTTGGTGCTGCATGAATATTTTATTCGGCATAACTGTAGGATATGATTATCTTTAGCACAGTACTTTAACAGATTCCCCTCCTCCCCATTCCCTGTCTGCAAAAGGAGCAAGAGCAATGTGAATTTTGGGGGGAAAGTCCAGGCAGACGTTAGAAAGTTCAGATTGGGCAACAGAAGAAAGAATGATCTAGAATAATTAGAGCTGAAAAGGAAAGTTAATTCCATAACTGCGGTTAATAACCGAAACACAAATTGGTCTGCAAATGTGGAATGGATAGGAAAATGGAATGGTGCAAAACAATAATACGGTAATGCATGAACTTGGTTAATACTTGATGACTGATTGTCACTGGTTCTGTTACTGCAGATCTGATGATTGCCAATTAGAGCTGAAATGAGTATCAGCAAAAAACAGGTATATTCGTTGAATTTGAGGTACCTGTTTTGACTCAATAAATTTGGGTACTTTTTGGTATCTAAAACTGTTTGATAGGGTGCCTTCAAAATGTAAATACTGTGTTTGTCCTGATTTCTGGGGGTGGGAGGGTATTTTTTCCTGAGATTTTCAGTACTTAAACACAAACAATGAAATATTTGGATTTTGCATACTCGAAACAGTACCCAAAAATGTTGGTATTACCCGTGGGTACCAAATCTGGTACCCATTTTAGCTCCATTATCAATTTTCATGCAGATAACTATTTAAGCTCTAGAAATAATAATGTGTTTTATGCTGACTATATCGTATATGGTGATCGGCGACCTCCTTGACAATAAGACATGGTTACAATGACAGCAATTTATGTAAACATTGCACACTTTTGCGGCAAAAAAAATAATTCCAGACTGTTTTACTCACCACCACATTTCAAGCTAATCCTGTGTGTGAGATTGCAGCTAGTTTGTTCAATAAATTTTAAAATCCTGACGTGAGGAGAGTGACATTGTTTGATGGCTTAAACATCGCCTCTCTTTCCAATAAATATGTGTCAGTTACACTGCGTATTCTAGAATGTGCGGCACATAAAATTATTGATCCTTCCAACAGACCCAAATGATTTTACCCTCGCCTCAGGCGCTATTAGCAACGTGGAAAATTGAAAAGGCCTCTCAAGACAGAAGTAGAAGGAGATTGAAACTACAACTGAAGGACTGTCAAGGGAAGAAGTACTGATGAATTATAATGAGCACGGTCCAAAGACGGAATTACACATTGGAGGGGAGAGGGTACAAGAAGTAATGAAATCATTTCTGACGCGGCATGTCCCACAAACTTCCCTCAGAAGAGGAGTGCAGTTGAGGAGCATTTCAGAATATGTGTCATGTTTACCATGCATGAGGTTTGTTGATTTGCTTACTGGAACGGCTCTGATTTGAAGCTCCAAATTATAAGGTTAACTCTGTCAGCAACCCAGTAGAATTTCCATCTGCAGGAATAAATAAAAATAAACTTCCACACAAATTTTTGTTTAGGAGAGGTCTTCTTGTTCCTCTCCCTGTAGTGCTAACACCTAAGTTGGTTCTTGGCCTCTGTAGTATTTTTTCTTATATAGTTCCACCACAACCACCACAGAAGGAAAAATACATTAAGGGTAGAGATGAAATGTGTACCTAATTTTATACCTACAATTTTGGGTGCCAGGTACCAGACAGGGCGAAACGGCTAACTGGTCCGGTGTGCAGTGACTTGGGTGATTAGCTAACAAGTTAGGTATCTGGAATTTGGGATACTGACCCTGGTTACTGTCTGCTCTAGCTCTAGTTTTGACCCCGTAAATATTTGCCAAAAAGGTGGGTGCCTTCCTATAGAGCAACAAAGTGTAAATTAAATCCATTTTATCTTGGTGTCCACTAGGCAATCTCTCCATACCCATTGCACCTTGACTGAATCATTGCTGTTGTCCAACCACTCTTTTGGAATTCCTTTTCTCTTGATAATGTTCCCTGTGATCAGGAGAGATTGACCATACAAAACAGAACACGAGTACAACACACTTCTGCTTCCCGAGTGCCACCCAAGTCACATCTACTTCAGTTTACTGCCTAGAGAAAATTTCACTCTCCTGCCCCTCACTGTAGTTGGAACTGGGAAGACAGTACAGATCCATAAAGGCAAGCTGTATTCTACTTTTCCTCATTAATGAAAAGCAGTGTTGCTGAGTATATTCCAGTTCCCGAGGCATTATTGTTGGGGATAAGATCTACAAAGTAGAGAGAGGTACAGCTTGGTTTTTTTCAGAGTGCAGGTCAGACTAGCTGTGTGTGCTTCCAGTTGCACTCAAAAAAGAAACTACTTAAGTTGGGAACTGGTGGGGGTGGCGGTGTCTTTGAAAGAGTCTAGAAATATGGAAAATGGACCTGTCATTACAGAATTGCTTTTCTGGACACATTTCAAAGGGCAAACCAATAATCTTCCCTCCGTAGTTTACTATTACTTGGAGCAATCCCCTCTCTTCACTCTCTTTATTGGCAAGAAATGCACAGACCCATCAAGTATCCATGTTTAGACAACTATAAACTAAGTTAACTGTTACATGATTGATGGCTTCAGCCTGGGGAAATGATATTACTAATTAAACCGTGAGACATTAGGCGTGCTGTTCAAGCACACTTTTATTTCATGCAATGAGGCGCCTGAATGCAAATTTCCAGCAGCCGTTGCTAAGAGTGAGATGTTTCTATGTGGTGCTATAAATTGTCTGCTCTTGGGCCAAGAACATGAATTGCATGGGTTTTGTGTTGGAGTGGTCTGTTGAGACATGGAATTGGCCAATGAAGATCTTTTCCCATTTCAGAAGTACAGATGAAGTATAACAATCATCTGATGATATGGTGTTTGGTGTGTTGAGCTGGATAATTGCTGTGTGGCATATGAAGAAATGCTGAATTAGTTTTGGAGGGGGCTGTGTGTGCATGTAGTAGACTTCTGTATCTATGTACTACTACTTATCATTTCTGTAGTACTACTAGGCATACACAACACGTTACAGTCACAGATTTTCAGACAGGTCCCTGCCCAGTGGGCTTACAATCAAATATGGACAAGGGTGAGGGGAACACAGGGAAACACACATATTCCCATTTAAAGATGGAGAACTGAGGTTGAGAGATTATGACTTGCCCAGTGAGTCCATGACTAGGACAGGATTTGATCCTGGTTTCCGAGGGCTAAGTCTAGCACCTTCTCCACTATACCACACTGGCTCTCACAGATAGAGCAGAAATGCGTACTACCTATATTTGGTACTTGCTGGTAATACCCAGATTTTTTTAGTACCATGTTGGGTATTAAAATCAAAATACTTTATTGCGTGACCCAAGGTCATTGCAGCAAGCAATTTCGCACAAATACTTATATGCATACTCACATATCAATTTCAGATACATACAAACATTCTTAATGACACTATTAATAGCCCATTTGGGCAAGACATCCTATTCGTTTCCTTGGACCATTCCCAATCATGAAACCTCATCTGGCGCTGGCAAAGCTAAATGACCTAAGAACAGCTTTAGATATTTGAAAACTCCTATCGTGTCTCCAGTTATTCTTCTCTTTGCTAAGTTAGACATAGGGTAATTTCAGACGTGCCAGGCCCAGAGGCCCCGCCACGCTGAATCACGCACCAGGATCCATTTCGGATCTCAGTCAGGAATCAGTCCAGTCGACCTTTAGACGTGCCGGCCTGATTCCTACCGGGGATCGGGGAGAGGTTGCGACGGGCGATGTGCAGCCGCACCGCTCACCCCCACACACCCCCTGCCACCTGCCCCCCGGGAGATGAGTGGGCGCAGCAGCCAATCCGGCCATTGCGCCCGATCCTGTCCCATGGTCAGGACCACGATCCAGGATGGGCCAAATGTAACAGATGTAACGTTTGGCCCATCCTGGACTGTGACCAATCGAACCACAATTCTGGACCTCTGGGCGGCCGGAGGTCCAGAACCGTGGTCTTTTTGATCCATGCCAGTGGTTCACTGTGGTGAACTTCTGGCGGGGAGCAAACAGATGTTACGGGACTCATGGCCACCACAGGGGATTCATTGTGGTTGACAGTGGTCTTGTTTCGTCTGAAATTACCCATACTCATATCCTTTCACCTTTTCTCCTAAGACTGGCTTTCCAGACCCTTTCTCATCTTTGTTGCTCTCTTCTGAAGCTGCTCCAGTTTGTCAATGCTCTTCTTAAAATAAGGTACCCCAAACTGGACATGATACCCAAGATGAGGTCTAATCAGGGCAAGTCTTCACTGGGTGCGAATCACCCATCCCTCTCTGTAAACTTTCTACATGGGAAGGCACTGTTTGAGCAGTACCCTTGCCTTTACCCACTCTGTACCCTACTTCTCCTACATTTCATACTCCTTGATATGTGGTGCCCTGGTTTCTAAACCACACTGCTTTCTTGTTGCCATCTGAAAAAGAACGACAGGCTCATATTCACCAACCACAATAAGCCGGCTTCTGTTGGAATCAAATTCAACATGGGAATGTAATCACAAGCCCGGGGGAAAATGAGGTCTCCTTGCCAGGTGTTATCTTATCAGCTGGGAAGCCTTTATCAGGGCCAACAGATATTGTTGTAATTATATTTCTAAAACCTTTTCCTGATAGAAAATTATTTTCCCTGATTAAAAGCTAGCTCTCCTGATAGAAGCTGCCTGGTTAAAACTAATTTTGAAAGGCTTGCCAGCAGTGGTATCATTTCATCTTTCATTTTCTGTCTGTTTTAAATCATGTTCACCTGTTCAGATTTCTCTCTCTCTCTCTCTCTCTCTCTCTCTCCAATTCATTTTGTGTTGCCTAGAAACAATGGACTTCTAAATTTAATGTGATCAGCTCTCCAAAGAAGGGTTATTGTTTTTTTCTCACAAGGATCTCTCTTTATTGATGAGCTACCACATGCATAAACATGCAATAGATGCAGCTGAATGCAATCAATGGAGCTGGGAAACGGAACAATTTTCCAAGGAGGTTGTAGAAGCCCCATCTTTAGAGGTTTTTAAAAATAGGATCAATGGACCTCTCTCAGAGATGGTGTAAGTATAACTGAGGCAAGTAGCAAACTGTGCCCATGGGTAATATCCGCAATTTCCAGTAGCCTACTGGTGTCTGCATAATTAGAGGAATAACTGCCTATCTAAAATATGGTGTGTCACTGTTACTAAGTTTGCATTTATTCAGCTTGTTTTGACTTGCCATATTACCATCTTAGTGTCATTCCATGACAATATATTTGCAGTTATTCACGCTACGGATCATTTGAATTGACTGCTCCAATTCCTTTGATTGGAATTTTGAGCGATTTGCACACCTGCCAAATGGCCAGAGTCATACTGTGCATGCAGAAAATGGCCATCGTCATACTGCCTGGACAATGTTGCCTACAACCATGGCCATTTTGTAGATGTGTCATAGGGGTGAAATTGTGTTTGATTCTGGCAAAACAGAATTGGAACACTGTTTTGTTTTGCTGGGATGGATGGAAAAATTGGAGTCCATCAGAAACGGAATCCAGACAAAAATCAAGTTTCCTCCCCTACTGCACACCGACAACAACTGAGGCCACGGAAAAAAATGAATGGACAAATGGAGAGAGAAGAAAATCGATTAAATGGTATGAACAAGAAACTGTAGCTTGTGAACTAGAACTGAAATGAGTAGCTCTATTTCCAAGTGACAGGTAATATTCGCATTTTCAAGTACCATGTCAGATATTATGCAGGCTGCCCGATCACAATTGTGTATTTGTTTATTTATTTATTTAATTGCATTTTTACCCCATACCCTCCTGCCAATAGCAGTTTGGGGCAGTTTAAAAATCCATAAAATGCGTAATATAAAATACAATAAAAATTGAATTTAACAATAAAACCCATACTGGAGTGCCACAGAATGTAACAAAACCCTCCCTAACCCTCAACCTCCTACTTTACTCATCTCACTCACCAAAAGTCTGGTGGAACAGCCAGGTCTTACACAAACGTTGGAAGGAGGAGAGGCCCAGGGCCACATGGGCCTCTGCTTGGAGGGAGTTCCACAGTCTCGGAGCGGCCACCAAGAACATCCTCTCCATCTTTACCCCCAGCAATACCTGGGGAACTTCAAGAAAAGTGCCCCCAGTAGACCTCAAGGGCCGATCCAGAGCCCAGGCAGTGAGGTGGTCCTGCAAATAGGTAGGGCCCAGGCCATATAAGGCTTTATAGGTAAACAAACACCAACACCTTGAATCGGGCCCAGAAGACTATAGACAGCCAGTGCAGAGAACGGACCACTGGTGTAATTCATGAATTATGATTATGATTATCAAGCATTTATATATCACAAGCAATGTACCTGGTGCTTTACAAAGTAATGGAATAGACATGGTCCCTGCCCTAGGGCTTACAATCTGCAAGATTGGGGGGAGGATGGGGGAGATGAAGGAAAGGGAACAGAGGGAGAGACAAGGAGTGTAACATTCACAAAGATGCGAGGTCCCAGGTGCACACACTTGTCTTGGTTACATTGAGAATGATGGCTGGTTGGTCCATGTGATGAGGATATGTGTACACAGACCTCAGGTAACAGATTGTACTGAATGGAGGGTATCAGTAGGCATGGGTGAACACGGTTCGGATGTTCGGCGTCCGAACCAAACGTCCTAACCGAACTCTCGAACGACCAAACAGTTCGGTCATGTTCGGAAGAGTTCGGAGGCAGGAAAAATGTCTTTCCAGGGCCGAAAAATAGGTTTTGGTTTCGATTTAGTTTGAAATTAGTTTAGTTCGATTTAGTTTTGGTTTCGCTATTTTTTAATGTTCGGCCAAATTCGGCCAAATACAACTCGGCTGAACCGAACCATTGAATCCGAACTCGAGTTTCGAACCTAACGACCGAACATCCGAACATCTGAACCGTCTTCTGTTAGCCCATCCCTAGGTATCAGCAGGAGTTAGGTGAGGGGAGTTAGGAGTTGGGGAGGGCAGAGCGGAAGAGGTGGGTCTTGAGGAGGAATTTGAAGGTACAAAGGGCGGGGGCAAGGCGGATGTGGCAGGGAGGGAGTTCTAGGTGTGTGGGACAGCTAGGGAGAAGAGACAAAGGCAGTTAGTGGAGCAGGGGAGGCAGGGGAGGGTGAGAGTAGGGAATGTGGTCAAGGTGACCCCTTGAGGAAGGGGGCTTCCACGTTCTGCATGAGCTGCAGCTTCTGAACCATTACCATGGGTAGCCCTACGTAGAGTGCATTACAATAATCCAGTCTTGAGGTGATGAAAGCATGGATGATGGTGGTCAGGTCAGAGTCTGCGACGTACAGCTGAAGCCACCACACCAGATGTAATTGGCAAAACATTCTGCTCACCACAGCATCCACCTGGACATCCAGGTGGAGTTGAGAATTGAGGAGCACCCTCAGACTATGAACCTGAGGGGCCAGGAGAGGGAGAACCCTATCAATGATGGGAGATGCCAATCCCACCGCCCTTCTCACCAGCATCACCTCCGTCTTGTCGGAATTCAGCATCAGATAACTTGCCCTCATCCAGTCCCCTACAGTCGCCACACACCAGGTAAGCACCTAGACTGTACCCAGTGGATACCCCAAAAACGCAGCACTGTTACCATTTTCTTTTTCTGGTTAGTGATCAGTAAATCAGGACTGCAAGTTGAAAAGGTCAAAATTGGGTACCAGTCGGTACCCACAATCTTTGAGTCAGCTCAAATGCTGGAAATATGATGGGTATACCCATTCTCTGGATACTTGTTCAGCTGTATTGTTAATGGGGGGGGGGTAGGAAATGGTAATTAGGTAATGGAAGAACAGTTACTTGGTGGTATCAGTAAGTTGGATACTAAATTGATACCCTTTAGCACCTTGTTGATCCAAAACAATTCTGAGGACTCCAATTTTGACACGCATGCCTGATTTGTGGGTATCTGTTTCAGCACTCCTTGTACCTTACTGTGGATACTGCTTATTGTCAATTAGTTGGAATAGATAAACTTTGGGGTTCCATCCAGCTTTATTATTCTAAAAATGGAGTACACCACAGATACAGCATAGTTGCCACCTTGACCAGTGATCTGAAGTATATGAATACCTACAAAAATTGAGGTCTTTGAATTTCTGATACCCACAACATTTGGGTTCTAATCAATTTGTGGATCTGATGTTCCAGAATATTGACTTCTGGTCACATAATATCAACACCCAGACCTGATTTTTCAAGTTTTCGTCCATTTTCTTCAGGGTGAAGGGAAGGACTGTTGTACCCAACATGGTACGTCAGATGCGTACCGAACACAGTAGTAAAAAATACAGGTATTATCCATGGGTACTAAATTAGGAACCCATTTCAGTTTTGGTCTCTAGCCTGAGTTAAAACAGATTCCCTTTTTGTCTTGTTATGGACTATAAGTCTTTACAGTTCCAACATAGGGGCTGGAAAAAGCTGTGTGTTGCAAAGGAGGCTTTCTTTGAGATCAGTTTGTCATATAAGTGAGATATGGTATGCCCGATTTGAGAACAGATATGAGATTTTAATGCAAAGCAGACTTAGTATACAATAATACAATACTTGCAAAACCGCCAGAATCAATTTTTCACCCTATAGGCTGTGTGGAGGAGAAGGCTCTGTTAGCAGATGGTCAGTCATTGGCACGTTGGCATGCCCTGCTGGATTTGGGTGACAGAGTGCGCCAAGTTCTCCGTGCAGTCAATTTTTAGAGGTCTGGTTTATGTAACTTGTTATTTTCCCGTTATCGATGGGTTCTCCAGGTAGTTTCCATCCATTCGCTGTGTTTGCCTTAGTTCTCATGCATGTTTAAGCAATTAAAATTATTAATGGCCTGCAATGACAATGTCCATGACAATGGTCTCAATCCCAATCCCTGTAGGTGTGTGCAAGATTTGCACATACATGTGCACGTGTTGAATATGCAGCTCACGCCAGTCTGCTGGACTTGGGATCGGCATCCATGTATATCTAATGGTATGAACCAAATGATATATGATTTGGCAGAATAGTAAACATGACATTTTAACAAGGTGCCAAACATTCACAGTGTGATAAGCGATAAGCTATGTTTCGAGTTAAAACATCCTTTCCATGATAAGAAACTATTTATGATTAGATAGGACATTCCAGTGATTCTTTTGAACTGAAACTTTCACATGGGAGTCAAACTCCACTGGCTTTCCCCATTCAAGGCTGCTACAAGCATTGAGGCTGATCCCATACCCCTGGTGTACAGCTGTGTGTATAACCATGCAGTTTGCTCAGGCACCATAGGCCCCGTGCTGTGGATGCATGTGGTTTGCACATGCATCCATGTTACCGCACCACACGTCCTCTGCACAGTGCTCTTCAGGGCATGGGATTGGCCCCACCATCAGCATGCCTTGGTTAGGGCCTGGTGCTTAGGTCTAATCATAGCAAATGTTCCAGACTTTGGTCAAGACTCAACTCAAGGTCAAGCCTATGGCCAGACAAGCTAATCAAACCTACCTACCTACCTACCTAGGTCAAGACTCAACTCAAAAGACTCAGGCCTGGGCCAAACTGTGGGCCCTTTCACAATATGCTTAAAAGTAACACCTGTGGCTCCTTATCCATTTCAGAATGTGGTGATACTGGTATTTTAATATTATATGTATAATTATGTTATATTGCATTGGATGCTTTTGTCTTGTTTTGTTAATCATCCATTTAAAGCTGGTAAAGTCTTGGGACCATTAATGATGTCCCGGGCCGGTCCATATTGTTGGTGGGATACTTTTCTTGTAATTTAAATGTTAATAGATGAATAACAGTGTGTAATATAATTTTGTGTATCTCCCATGGGGGAGGATTTCTTTTTTGGTCATTGTATTACCTATAGGGACATGGTGAAAGCTAGTTCCCATAATAAAATATCTAATCTAATCTTTCAATTTCAATTTTTAATATTTCCTTTCAATTTTTACTGTCTGCCTTCCACGCAGACTCCTGCCTAACTGCAACCAAGCGAAGCACGTGCACCTGAGACCTCGCATCCGCTTGAATGTTATTTATCCCTTGTCTCTCCCTATGCCCCCTCTCCTTGTCTTCCCCCTCCGTGTCCATTAGATTGTAAGCCGTAGGCAGGGACCGCATCATTCTTATTGTTCTGTAAAGCACCAGGTACACAGCTGGTGCTACACAAATGCTAATAAATCAAATAAAATAATAATAATAATAATAATAATAATAATATAATTAGGAACAGGTAATTGCTCCCATCTGGAGCAGTTGATGATGCTGCTGGAGTTGGAGAGAGGTATAGCAACTGAGCCAAGAGCTCAGTAAGAGACCATTACAAGGGGAAGAGACCATTACAAGGAAGGTGACGATCACCAGAGGTTCACAGAAGTTTAGTCCTAGTGGGTGTGCTCGTGCAGTGGGTGTCCTTTTACCCAGACATACACCCATCTCCACCCATGGGACCTCCTCCACCCATGGTGCTTACACCCACCGGCTATGGTGTTTCACAGGCACACACTCAGTGCACACCCATACTCCCCACCTACCGCTGGCCCGTTTCCATAGATGTCCCCCCGCACCGCACACCCTCCAGAACACCCAGCGGTGCCATCCATGTGAAAACGGCCAGTGATTGGCTCAGAAATGTGGAACAAACTTGGACATAAATTGGTACATTCAGTAATGTGGTAAGTGGTAAATGAGCGGTACATGGTACACAGTAAATGATAAGCAGAAAGTTGATAAATTGAGGTGGTATCTAGCAGTATTGTGAGACTTGAGAAATTGTATCGGTATTGGGAAATGGTCAGGAAATCGATCCCATTTCTCAATTTGGTTAAATTTTTCACAAGCAGCAGTTTAGGTGCTCGTTTCAGCCCAACCCAAGCAACGAAAGGAAAGAACTTCCCATAGCTTCCCTGATAATGGAAGCCTTCTATAAATATTGCTTCAGAACTGCATTTTATTAATTAAACAGTTATTACTAGCCACAGCCCAACTCCAATTACGAAGTAAATGGCAGGAAGAGATTTGCCCATATTTTCTCCACAAGTTAATTAGGATGGTGAGCGAGCAGTTTTTAATAGCATGACACCTCTTTCCTCTCAATGAAGAAAATATTATTGTCCTTGTAATTCCCACTTTCATTTCAATAGCAGCATGTGAGATGTATTAAGTCCCTAATGAGCCTTTTGGCTGAAGATCTCCATGAACCTTCTGATATATCGCAATGAGAAATGTACGGTAGCCAGGCTTTGGCCTTTGCAGATTAGCCAAATTTGCCCATATATATCCAAATGAAAGACTTTCTTTCCCTTATTGGCTGGCTAAAATGGGAGAATTTTCAGAATAGAACATCCTGTTGACAATGGTGCTGCAATGAAAAAAAAGGAAAAAAAAGAAAATCCCCACACATCTCTCCTTATTTTAAGAATGCTACACAGCCAGTTTTCAAATCCCACTTAACTGAAACACTGCAAGATGAATCATCTGTTTTCAGTGGGTTTTTAAAAAACAAAATAAAACCAGGAATTCTCAGTCCTGGAAGCAAGGCAAACATTTCAAACAAAGCTAACCAGAACAGTGGATTAGACAGTCATTACACAGTTGACACTCTGAGGTTAATGGGTTTGTATTTGGGGGCATGCAAGGAGTATAAGTTGGGGGGCCCTTTGTTCTTATCAGTTAATTAAAGTGTCTTCTTAAAAAATATAAAGACATCTGGAGCGAACAAGATAAGACCACAGTGCAGAAATGGTAGGGAAAAGGAAGTTTGTCCTGGATTTAGCAATCTTCAACACCTATCAGATCAAATTTATGGGGCTACTGGAGTTTCATATCGGGGGATACTGTAGCTTGTACTAGACCGGCAGAAAGCCTTGGCAGAAAGACCAATCTTCTAGGTCTTCATCTTTTTTCACATGGCAACTTGGCAACTTGTACTTCCTTCCTGTTTCCTGGGGAAACAGAGTAACTTGCTAAAGGAGAATGTAGAAACTCCTCCAATGAAGTTTGTTTGGAAGAGGCTGGATAGGCATTTACTGGAAATAGTTTAAGACTAGTTAATCCCTGCCTTACTGAGTGGAGGTTGCAATGATGATCCCTCAGGTCTCTTCTAATACTATTATTCTATTGAAATGCAACGTTAGTGTCAACATCTAAGTTTGTCACTCCTTCTGTGGCTTCCAGTGACAGAGAATGAACAGAGGTCATTGGTAGGAAGATGGAAAGTTTCATGTGGTCCTGCCTAATAAGAGCTTTTGTGCAACTGATACCACCGATCTGGTGACCAAACATCAATTGACCATGTCATAGACTGAAAAGCAAACCAAGTGAACATGGCCAGGTGCTCATGGAAATGGATTTTACAATGTGGAGAAATTCCAGTGAAGATATGAAGCAACATCTTGTCATGAAAGGCCAACAATGAACTGAGAGGGGACAGTCTTTTCAGTCACCTTAGCTGGAGAATATCCCTTAATTTGAAATGAAAAATACAAGATTGGTGATAGACCCTATTCCATGCCTCCCTCCCCCTCCCTCCCCAGCCCCCCCTGCAGAATGCCTGGTGGAAGAGCTATGTTTTGCAATTTCGTTGAAAGGCCAGGAGGTCCGGGATGAGGCAAACCCCCACACAAAGGGCATTCCAAAGTGATAGTGTGGCCACTGAGAATACCCTCCTGTCTGTACAGACCTGGCAATATTGTGGGATATCCAGGAGGGCATCCCTACCTGACCGCAGGGACCATTCCAGAACATGGGGGGTGAGGCGACCTCTCAGGTAAGTGGGGCCTAGGCCATGCAGGGCCTCCAATGAGTCTGTCAAGTACCCTCCACTGCCAGCCAGGACTAAATGTAAAACATACCGGGAACAAAACAGTCCCAATAGCCCTTGGGGACTGTCACTTCCTTCAGGTTTCCCATTTTTCACGTCTCATATTGGGTGTGGCATGTTGGGATGAAACTTGTCTCGCTGCTCTCGCCGGTTCTCTAAAAGTCTCGTGAATTATTGCAAGTTTTTTTAAAGGGGCTTGTTTCAGCCCTAGTGCAACGTGTAACCCTGCTCACAGGCCTCCATCCTGGCTGCTTGTTCACTGTCCAGCCTTACATTCAGGACCATGGAGAGCTCATTGCTCCAGTCAGTCTGTCTGGATCTTAGCTTTGGCCAACTTGGCTTCCTGCAGCAGACTGGCAGACTCATGGAGCTTGTTTGGCTTTAAAACCTCTAAAAGGGGCTGGTCCAGGGTGATTACAGGCCCTCTTAAATGGGCCACTGTCAGTCTCATCAAATTATCACACAAAGTGGATCTGGATTTGAACAAAGTAGAGTCAAAACGAGCACCCGGAAAAATGGGTGTTCCAATCAAATTTCTAGTATCCAAATCAAACCAAATATTTTAGGTACTTTTTGGTACCCAAACCGGTTTTCAAATGGGTACCTGAAATAATTACAACTGGTATACCAGAATACCAATTTTCATCCCGAGTTTGTCCCAGATTTCGGGATAGGTTGTTGCTGAAGCGGCAACTCCTTTTTCTGCTCCGCTATTTCATTCTGCCATTTGGGAATTGCCTATGACTTTCCACAGTTTTTCCACCGGTGTTCTGCTAATTCCGCTGGCATTCTGCTAATATGGAAACTGTCAGAATAATCTTGGAAACTTGGAAAAAACATTGTTCCGCTACTTTGCAGTGCTGGTGGAAATTGCGGATGATCAAAACTGCCGGAACAAACATTGTTCCGCTATTTTCGCAGCTGATGGAAGTAGCGGAATGAACGTAGCAGAATGGTGGAAGTAGCGGAATGAACGTCTCTATTGCACCATGCTGCTCATTGCGGAAGACCTTTTTCCAATGGAAAAAGCTATTGCAGGGGCTTGCCATTACGGTCCTATTTTGGAAATGTTTCCAGGTATTATTTCGGGTAATCACCAAATTGGTAACTGAAAATTTTGTTTTTCAAGTACTCAGGTACTGAATCACATACCCAAAATGGTACCCAGAAACATGGGTATTAACCACAGGTACCGAATCAGTTGCTCATTTCAACTCTAGCACAAGTCACTTTCTCTAGTGTAGCACTAGCTCCAGTTTCTCTGGAGTGAGTGGTTTGTTCATCAAGAGATTATATAGTATTCCTGGTCAGTGAAGGGGAGGAACAGGAAACCATGGGAGAGAGGCATTTGCCAAGCAGAAATGTTTGATTTTATTAAATTTAGGACCAAAACTATCATCTCCATTTCGGTTCGGTTCTTGACTCACCCATTTTTTCTGTAGTGCATAAACAACTGCTATTCAGGGCCTAGCCTTGCACTCCCTTGAACAGATGTTTTATTTGTGCTCAGTGGTAGTGAAGCAATTAATACTACATTGTTTCATTAAAGGTTTGACTTGATCTTGTTTAGACTTGCCTTCGTAATGAAATCATTCAGTGACAAGTGTAATTCTCTCCTAACAACTTCTTGAAACCTTCACCTCACTTGAAATTAGCAAGCCAATTACACGATGCAATTGTTGAACACTCCACCTGTTCAGTGTGAAAAGAATTTAGATGGTGGCCACCTCTTCAAATTTCTTTGCCTGAATTCTAAAATGAAATGAACTTCCAAATCCCATGCGCTCCTATGAACAGATGGGTTGACATAATTTAGGTCTGGGGTTCTCAGACTTTAAAAAAAAATATTCCACTCCCTTTCACCAACTATCTTCACTTGTCTGTCATCGTTGATTATCCCTTGCTCTCTCTTGACACCATCTCCTTCTAACTTCATTGTTTTTGGAGATTCTGTCTAGCTTTGTATGAGTAGAAGCTAGGCATTTGACATCTGGGGTCCTTCTCAAGCCTCCCTCTCCTGAACACCTTCTGCACCCCATCCCCTGAGGGAGATCAGTCCCCTAATTTGAGAACCTAGGATTTAGATTGCAATAATGCCAGTGTAAGTTATTGTTTCCATAGCCATTTTTTTTAGTACCATAGCTATGGTCTGGTTAATACCCAGTTAATTCTTCATCACTGTGATCAGAGCAATGTTTGGAGAAGTTGGCCCTAAAAAGTCTCACAGAAATTGCCTCCAACAATGCAGGATTACAGTGTGAGTAGAGAGGAGACAAGGGAGAGAGCCAATGGGGCTCTGGAGCTCTGAGCTAGCCAATAGGGTCCCATTCCCCGCCAGCATATATTCTGGGTTATGGAACCCCCTGCTAAATCTGCTGAAGAGAGGTAAATTTTGATTGGATTTAAAAGGGTTTTGTAAAGGTTCTAACGCACAAGTGAATTTCAACCTTAATGATTTATGACTTTTGTCTTGAGGGATCTCAGTCTGAAATCCTGGTCATTGCCTTGAGCAAGATGGGTCTGACCAAGGCCCAGTGATGTTGCCAAGAGTCTGTGTTGACTAGGGCTGGTTTACAACAGCCATTCTGATTTCATGGGAAAGTTCTGTAAAATCAGAATGGCTGTCGGTATTCCGATTGGAATGAATTTCCGATGGGCATTCCAATAGATGTGTTCATGTTCAAAATGGCCAGTGCTATACATTTTGTGCATGTGTAAATAACTGACAACAATTTTGATCAGTGTGATGAGAATTCCATCCAGTTGGAATTCCGATCGGACCACCCAGTTCTGTTGAAAGCAGAAATGGCAGAATTTCAGCTTCAGGATTAATCTTGATTTGAATGAATGTTGGATCAGATCTTTGGCCTGGTACGTCGGCTTCGGACGTATTTTCAGGCTCCGACCTGGCCTCCGTCATCCATGCTTTCCTCACCTCTAGACTGGAATATGGTGAAGCGCTCTACGAGGGGCTACCCATGGTGATGGCCCAGGAGCTGCAGCTGGTGCAGAATGCTGAAGCCTGTCTTTTGGTGGGAATGGGACAGCGGGAGCACATTACACTAGTGTTCCACTCTCTGCACTGGCTGCCGATAGTCTTCTGAGCCTAATTCAGGGTGTTGGTATTAACCTATAAAGCCCTCAACGGTCTGGGCCCTGCCTATCTGCAGGACTGCCTCACACACCCCTGGGTACTGGACCGGCCTGTGCGGTCATCAGGGGGTGCCATTATCATGGTGCCCCGAGTCTTCTGGGGGGCCATGCAGGGGAGGGCATTCTCAGTGGCCACACTGATGTTGTAGAACTCCCTTCTTGTGGAGACGCAGCTGGCCCCAGATCTTCCCTCCTTCCATAAAAGTTGCAAGACTTGGCTGTTTCGTCAGGCATCTGGCAAAGCATGAAAATGTGTGTTGCAATTCGTGGATAAAGCAGTCAACCCACACCTCCTGGATAGGGGTAGACCACTGTTTCTTCACCCAGTAATCCACATTGGTGTTGAAATGAATATTTGCTGTGAATTCTCTATGTAGTCGGGGGTCTTCCCAGGGCCACATGGGGGGCGCTAGGGTCTCACTCGGGGAATCAGCTTTACCCAGCTGCCACGCCTAGTCAGCCTTGGCCTCAGCTGAATCCCCCTTCAAGTAAGGGGGTACCCTCCTATAGCACCTAACACAAACTGTCCAAAGTCTGGGTAACAGTTCACAGTCCTTTATTAGGCTCTGTGTCCAGTGTACACAATCCCTGGACTACCAGCTCAGTTGCCTCTACCCTGCAGGCCCAGTTCAGTGTCTCGCAGGCTCAGGAGCAACCTAACACCAACCCCCAAAGTCCATCCAGCCAGGCCTCAAAGCGCCAGACTCTGTCCAAGTCTTCCCCAGGCACAAGGCTTCCTCCTGGGCGTAGCCTCTCCCAGTACCTGGTTCCACTCTGGTTCTCCAGCCTTCAGCACCCTGGAGAGCATAGAGTGGGGTGGTCTCCTTCAGACTTCTTCCACAGAGGTGTTGCTCCTTCAGCTCCCTAACAGAGACTGCTTTCTTCTCTGCCTTGTTTCTCTTTATATTCCAGCAGAGTGGGTGTGGCCAGGCTTCCGCTTCTCAGTCTTAAAGGGCCAGTGTCCTGCTGTCACATGTTTTCTCAGCCTGTTTGCCTCACAGGCTGATCCCCAGCTATGTGGCTGGCTCTGCCACACCCCTGTGCATGCTCAGTCCTCTGGCTGGACCACACAGCCCCCTTCTTAAAGGGGCAGAAGTCTCGCAGTACTGCTCCCTGCTACGCCGTATTTGTTGAATTCCTTAATGGTGAAGCAGTTTCAAAGTGCTATTCATGCCCACTTTTGCCCCAATCCAAGATCTGTGTGGGTTCCTGAGATGCATGCACAGACTAAAACTGGAACTGTATGCACACACACGGCAGGGATGATCCCATGTCCTGTGCACGGGGGACACCATCATGTGAGGATCGCGGGCAGGACCTGTATGCAACCCCTTATCAGGGTCTTGCACCATGTGGTTCCCACGTAGATTCACACAAGAGAGACCCATGCACACAGCACATGGAGGGGAGGTTTCAGACTGTAGCCAGCGTATGAGTTCAGGGGGAACTGGGGAAAGTCCTCTACCTATGGATCCCTCCCTGACCAGGGGAGAGAAAGAAGAGGAGCTGCAGTAGCTGCCGCTGTGGTGGTGAGGTCAGGAGGCAGAGGACTTTCCCCATATCTCCCTGTGTGCGCACACTGTTTTGATCTGCACTCATGCATGAGGTGCACATGCAGACCTTCGATGGGTGATTTCATTTGGATATTTGCTTTAGGTTTTGGGGTTAATATTTCCAGGGTTTCTTGGTTGCTTTTGTTCCAATATTTGGTGCTTATTCAGTTAAACAATCAAACAGAACTACTTAAGGGGATATTAATTAATTATTATTCATTATTATTATTATTATTATTATTATTATTATTATTATGTTTTCAGTCTTTAAGTACCTTACAGTCCTTATCTAGATCACCTTCACAACAGCCTTATGAGGTAGGTGATCATTATTCCCATTTTACAGATGGGGAACTGAAGCTGAGAGAGTGTGACTTGTGTAAAGCTGCCCAGCGAGTTCATTACCAAAAGACAATACGAATCCTGGTCTGGGGCTAAAATTGAAATTCTGTCCAGTTAGATAGATAGATAGATAGATAGATAGATAGATAGATAGATAGATATAGTTCCTCTATCTATATCTAATCTAATCTATCTATCTATTTCATTTTGCACATGCGTAAATTATTCAATCGGAATTCCGACATGTTCCGACAGCCCTTCCAATTCTGCGGAACTTTCCCACAAAATCCGAGCAGCTATTTGGAACTGGATATTTGGAGCTGTATCCAGAAGTACAAATAATAATCACGAATACAGAACCTTCTATTTAATAATCTTTATTTCGATATAGCGACCCCTGCTATAGCATTTGTAGCGCGCTACATATAACAATTTAACACAACTTTTAATCCTCTCAACAATATAGGATTATGTTAGATTGGTCAGGCTGAGAGGTCAAGGTCACCCAGTGAGTTTCTGGTTAAGGCAAGACAAGAACTAGCGTCCCCACCCACCTCCCAGTCCAAGAACCAGGGTCCACTGTGCACTTAGTAATTATACCACACTGGCTCTCATGCCACGCTGGCTTGAAACACCATTTGTTTCAACACGACTTCGCATGGACTCGATCCCACACTCAGATGGCCAATTTAAGAACACTGGTTGAAGGGGGTCGATTCCTTTGCCTTTTAAACCCAATGACACCCAGTCTCATTACTCCACTTTGACTCCGGGGATGGATTTCATCCGGTGAGCTCCCATCCCTTCTGCATAATAAAGAAACTGGGCTTGTAACTGCTTCTGAAAAGATAATTTTTGACCAAATATTATTTGCTATAAGAATTCTTTAAAGAAATTCTAATTGGATCCATTTCACATCCATGAATATGGAAAGTAATAAGTATAAAAATAAACAACTCAGCTGGGTAAATCATACCTTATTCAAATGCTTTCTATTCTGGTATTTCTTAGGAGAAATTGCTACCTGTCGCACGGGGAATATATATTCATGTTTCCTTTTAAAAATCTGACTTCTTAGCTTAATTCCCATTGAGCTTCGAGGAGGAGAGAGACTCTTAATTTAAACTGCTGTAGACACTATGTAACAATTGCAAGAAGAAAGATGCCTCAGTAATCCAAATATAATGATACATCACAAATAATTACTCCATCACGCAGCCAGCTCCACACAATTACTAACAGATTAGTAAATAAATTCAATGGTGTTTCTGAAGGGTTGTGATAATACTAATTGTTTGTGGGGTTAGTGGGGAAGTTTCTGGGGAAAGTTTTTGCATTGTAAAATGGAGTTTTGCTAAGAAGAAGAGAAAAATTCCATACAGGAACCTGAGTTTTAGAATATTAATGTTATTGTTATTATCAGAGTTGGTGAATTGAAACTGACTTGTAACCATTTTTGACCAAAATGAACCATGTCAAGTTTAAGGATTTCTAGAGGGGTTGTTTGCTTTCGCCAGAGCTATCCTCCATGGGAATAGCAGCCACGTTAGCAGTTAGTGCTGGTGGGACTTGCTGGTGTTAGTCACTTCAGTAGGACTTGCTCCTCCATAAGCATGAGGGCTGGCGCTATCTCCATGGAGGATCAGCGCCATGTGGGTTGTGTGTCTGTGCATGTAGCTTGATCATCCTATCCTACTATAGGCCCTCACTCAGTCCCCTGTTTATTTTCAATGGGTATTAACAAACAAGACATCCCCCTTTACCCCAGATTTACACGCCGTGCAAAGGGCAGTCGCCAGATGTTTGCCCCAGTTTGGGCAGGCGCAACAACATCCCCAGGAAGATGAAGCATGACATGCAGGGTAACCCAGTCCGAACTGGGGGAATGCACTGCCTAGGTGCCGCCTCCTCCTCCATCTGGGGGGGGGGCATGTTCACCACCATAGAGTCACGGTCACAGATAATGAGCTCTCAGGAGCAACCACAACTCTATGGTGAAGGAAGGGAGGCAGCGTATAGGTGGGCTTCGGCCATGGGAATCTCCAGCCTGTCACCTGGGGGCATTGTTGGGCCCACACAAGGCAGCTTCTGGGATAGGGGAGTGTGTAGACCAGTTCTGGGATCCGATGCAGCTCCCAACCCATGTGTAAACAGCCTTTGACACCATCTTCTTCACTTCTCCTTTTCTGGGTTCATCTGAAAACCAGGCAAAAATTCCCAACTAGAAGGGTAGTCGGGCAATCCAGAGAAGTAGTCACGTTCTCTCGAGAAGTCAGGCTATTCAGAGGTAGTCAGGCTCATTATCCAGAGAAGCTGTGGATTCTCCACCATTAGAGTTTTTTAAGAAGAGGTTGGATGGGCCTGTGTGTCAGGGATGCTCTAGGAAGGTCAGATCCTGCACCAAGGAAGGGACCGGACTTGATGACCCTTATGGTCCATTCTAGCTTTATGGGGCCAATCCAAAGTCCACGTATATGCAATACACAAGCATGCTTTGTACTGCAGTCGGATTTAATTGGATATTTTGTACTGCCTATGAACCATTCAATTATCTGTTCTAACGGTGCTTAACATCTGATTTATGTGTTATGTTCATTTTTATTTTATAATACTTTGCATGGGCCTAATGATGTGAGCTTGTAGTGACTCATCACTATGCACTGGCATGCTTGTCTGTTGAGCTGCACACGGCCCTCTGGTGGTACTGCACATGGCCGTCAAATGTCGTGCAGACGGCACTCCAGTTACATCAGAGAAAAGAATGGGAAAGCTCTGGGGATTTTATACCCAGGCCATCCAATTTTCAGTACCCAAATCAAACAGAATATTTTGGGTCCATTTTGGTACCCAAACCGGGTTTCCAACCAGGTACCTGAAATATTAACAAATGATATACCAAAATATTGATGCTCTCCCAAAGGTAGCGGGGTGAAGAGTCTGGGCAGACCCGCTGAGACTCTCAGGGCATTTTTACAGAAGGCTCATTTCTTGCGTCTTTTTAAAGTCCGGGAGAAACCAACTTGTGCACGAGGGGTGGGGTAGACATTCACCCCTGCTACCGGAAATCCTCTGGGTGCCACTGGAAACAGCAGGCGTGAGCGAACTAGTGCATGCTTGGAGGTTTTTACAAGTCTGCATCTCCAAGTATTTCCAAGCATGTGCTAGTTCGGCTGTTGTTTCCAATGGCACCTGGTGGACTTCCGGTGAACATATACACACACACACCCCTCCGCATGAGTTTGTTTCTCCTGAACTTTAGAAATCTGGAAGAAATGAGCCTCATGTAAAAACGCCCTCACTCTCACACTAAGAAGGGCTCTCATTCTGTGCTGAACTGGGGAATGTCCAGTCAATGTGTCTCACACACAATCACTCCCAGACACACAAAGAGGCACTCTTTATGAGCTTACTGATCGCCTCCTCAGGACGACTTTCACCAGTCTTAGACTCCAAACCATTAATTCAGCTGTACTTCAGGGCTGTTAACAGGGTGTTCCCTATAGTGAACAGCTTTGTCCCTGTGGGCTGGAGGTAGAGGACCTCAGGCATGCTATTCTGAGATGTCCGATTTATGATAATCTCCGCAGACAACTGCAGTGGGAAATCAGCTGGAATCAATCCAAGTCCGTGTTACAACAGCTGATGTTTCTCCTGGGGGATTTTAACCTTGTCCGAACAAAGCATGTAGCAATTTATGCCTATAGAGCAAGTAAACAGCGTAGGGACTTTATTCAGCAGCTTACCCCAAACATTGGGGATAAGGATGTTCTCTTTACATGATCCCAGGGGTGTTTCTGAACTACTGAACCCGGGTGTTGGAGGAAGGCTCGACAGGCTGGGTGCTGTCCTAGAATAGCACTCAGGGCATTTCATTCCTGATCACCATGATACTTGTTGGGATAATAGGATTATTCCCTTCTGTTAATGTGTGAAGTTTATATTTGTAGGAATTTATTGATACCTATGATTGGCCTGTATTATTGACCTCATTGCAGAGATTTTATATTTATTTTTATGTGTTGTTGTCGCTTTTTTGTATTATTAAGGGTGTTGTTCCTTTATACTGTTTATACTGTTTATACCTATACTATTTTGTTACAGCTATGCGGCTTACAATAAATGTCTTTACTTACACAAAGAGGCACTCACTTTTTTTTTAACCAAGGAACCTTCAGGGAAGAGGGTCTTACTTCCACAATACACACTTAATCCACATACACATCTAAATTCAGGTCTAGTCTATAATTACATATGTGCATGATTAGGGACAGTTAGGTAAAATCCTATCAATGTATACATTAATTCCATTCATTACTTCTACTCATTGGTTGTCCTCACTCAAAGTCAGAGGAGCCAAACTCCTGCCATTATGATGATGTATTGTTATGATTTTAATAACAATATAATATCACCTTGTGATTATTTACTCAATTTTTCTTTGAGACACCTTTGCTGAGGTGGTGACAAGAAATGAAGCAGAGCTTCATCTCAACCCATAATAGGGGTTCAAGAGTCTAGAGATGGAATGGGCACCTCTTTTCATACCCATGGGTAATACTTGGATTTTCAGGTACCATTTTGGGTATCCAGACAGGTACCCGAATACCGTTCAAGTACTTTAAAACTGAGATTCCGGTTACCAGATTTTCAAGTACCCAAAATAATACTTTGAAAATCCACAAAATCCATGACCAAATTGGGACAGCATCACTATTTCGGTATACTGATTGGCAGCATTTTTGGTACTTGATTGGAATCCAGTTTGGATACCAAAATGTACCTGAAATATTCAGTTTGATTTAGGTACTGAAAATTTGATGGTGATATCCGTTTTTCTGTGTACCCATCTCAACTCTATTTGAGACCTCACCTTGCCCCTTCCACCCAACAAATTTGAATTGCAAACCCATTGGTATGCAACATATCGCTCATACAGGTGTGGCTCATTCTCGGACATTTGGTACTTCGGGTGTGTGCATGTTGCGTCGGCACCAAGTGCAGGCAGTCCTTGGATCAGCCCCTAGAATTCAAACTCTGTGTGAATTTTGGTTGTGCTATGCCAGAGCAATATTTTCTCACCCATACCATTCATACAGTGCATGCGCAAGTACTGAGTTGGCTCTGCTAAATGTTGTTGAGGCAGCATCTAGGAACACTATCCACTTCATTTGCTTCACTTGTTAAACCTTAATTAGAGTTGCCAGAAGCTTGTCTAAAGAAAGCCTCATTAGATTTACCCGTACTGAACAAAACAGTTCACACTGCACACAAAATACCACACTCTGAGTCTTAGCCTGGCTGTGCTATTTCCAAATTGTTTGCTTTTCTCCAAGCAAATGTCAGAGACGAGTATTAATTCAACATGATTAAACTTGTTCTGAACTTTTTGCCAAAGGAAGAACATCTACGTGTTTTAAAAGATTCCTTGTCTCATGAAAAAATGGAGTTATTTTTGAATTGTTACTCTCTGTTATGCAGAGCTGTCAGCCCGTGAAGTGATTAGTGAAGTATGAACTTGAAAGTCTGCTGAAAAAGACAAAATTATTCCCCCTCTTCTTCTTACTTGCTTCTTATTTCTGGTCATCAAAATGCATCTAACATTGATGTGCTAATTTCTCAGCTGTAGGAAAATTTGTGTAGGTAAACTGGACACGTTAAGGCAATGGATCTCAATTGATTCCCCTGTATGACCCCATTTTGAGACAAGCAAAAACCAATCACCCCAGAGGGCAAAAAACACAATGCAAAGTGTATGGAAATATTAATCAGGATCATGACCTCAACAGGAGATGGTACAACATAATTTGGGGTCACAGGTCACAGTTAGGGAATCTCTGTAGTTGGAGAGGAGTTAGGAATTAAGTTGATGACTTTTTTAAAAAAAGAAATCTTTGTAGCATAGCCACAAGCTAGCCTGTGAAGAAGTCAGTTGTGCAACTGAGCTTCCATATATACCTCAGTGGGTGGTGGCCCATCAGCTGCAGACACATCTCAATTACACTGGTTTTCTTGACCCCCAGCAGTCTGGCTTTTGCCCAGGTTTTGCACTTGTGTCCTTGGTCAATGACCTCCTGGTGGATCTGGACAAGGTTCGTATGACCCTGCTGGTTCTACTGAATCTATCAGAGGTTTTTGATACTGTGAATCATGTAGTGCTGTTGTCTCACCTTCCAGACCTGGCTGGGGCTCATGGTACCATCTTACAATGGTTCAATTCTTACCTGGATGATAGATCTCAGCAGGTGGTACTTGGGGACTGTACGTCATCCCCTAGGGGCCTTCCGTGTGGGGTCCCGCAGGGTTCCATTCTGTCCTCTCTCTTATTCAATGTGTACATGCAGCCGCTTGGGGAGGTGGTGTGCATCTCAGGGGTTCCATGCCATCAATATGCTGACAACACCCAACTGTATCTTTCCTGTTCAGCTAACATAGGCCCTGAAGTCTTGTTGCTGTCCCAGGGTCTGGCCACTGGAATGAGGTTAAGATGATTGAAACTCAATCCCAACAAGACAGAGGTGATGCTAGTAGGTGGGATCAGTGATCCCGGGAGAGGGGGAAACTCCCATTATTGGGGGGGGGGTCGGGTCCATCCTCGGTTGGTATCTTATGCTTGGAGGTTCTCCTGGAGCCACAGCTGCACTTGGATTTGCAGGTGTTGACTGTATCCAGGGGCGCCTTTTGCCAACTACGTCTGGTGAAGAAGCTCAGCTCATATGTCTCAGACTCCAGTCTCGCCACTTCCTCCATGCCTTCGTCACCTTGAGACTGGACTGCTGTAATGTGCTCTATGTGGGGCTGCCCATGGTAATGGTCTGGAAGCTGCAGCTGGTGCAAACACCAACGACCTGACTCTTTACTGGGATGGGTCACAGACAGCATATTACACAGGTGCTCCGAGCATTACACTGGCTACCTATTGTTCTCTGGTCCTGATTCAAGGTGCTGGTTTTTACCTTTCAAAGCCCTACACGTCCTGGGTCCATTTATCTGAGGGACCGCTTCACTCCATGGGTACCTGGGTGGACCCTGCAGTCATCTGGAAGCGCCCTCTTGGAGATCCTGCACTATCAGCAGGTGCGGACGGACAGGCGGGCGTTCTTGGAGGCTGCTCTGTTGCTGTGGAATGTGTTCCCAGTGGAGACCCGCCTCAGCCTGGATCTCCTTGATTTCCGTCGGCAATATAAGACCTGGCTTTTCTGCATTTGGTCACGGGGGGATGGTTTAGTCAGGTGCATGTGGTGGGTAACTTAATAGTTTTGTACATACCTGGATCTTATGATGTTGTGGATATGTTTTATATATTTATGGATTTTTATTATTGTTTAAATGTGTTTTTATTGTTGTTATATTGTTAGCCGCCTTGAGTCGCCATTTGGTCGCAGGGGTGGGATATAAATGGATTAAATAAGTAAATAAATAAATAAATAAATATTACTTTCCATGGCTTAGAAAAAGTGGCCTGATGATGCAGCCTAAAATAGTATTTGCTTTTTTTTTTTTTTTTTTGGCAATCACATCACCTAGCTCACTCATGTTGGTGTTCGGGAACCACTGCATTTGGCTAATGTGTTCCACAAAAGTGCCCATGTGGAACAGAAGGGACTCAACATGAATTGGTGAAATCTTAAAGTTTTGACTCAGTGCCAAAAAAAGTGAAGTTCATGATTACATGACCTTCCCCACTGCAACTAGTAATGCACACAAAGTGGCATGGACAGAAATGGAATGAGTTGTAGCCATGAATAATTGGCGTCTTGGCCAAAAAATTGTTCTTCCTTCTTTGAATGGGTCTGGCAGCCAAATTGGTTCCTGTCCTTATCTACAGGTGTGTGCCAACAATTTTTGTATAAAATAAAGCTAAAACGAGTCCACGAATAAATTGATAAATTTGTTGAATTTCTGATACCCAATCTGCCACTTTCAGGTACTTATCAGTATCCAGTTAGTACCAGATGGATTTATTTATTTATTTATTTAATCAATTTATATCCCGCCCTTCCTGAAAACAGCTCGGGGCGACTAACAATTTTAAAACATAAAAAATACAACAATATAAAATTTAAAACTATCATAATAATATTAACAATTAAACAGGGCTAGGCCATAATAAAACAATAAATAAGGGTAGGAGGAGATTAAAAACCCCTAAACTCCCCCCTCCCCAAAGGCCTGGGTGAACAGCCAGGTTTTGCAAACTTGCTGGAATGTTAAAAGGCTTGGGCCCAGGTGAGCTTCCTCCAGGAGTGAATTCCAAAGGTGCAGCCCAGCCACCAAGAATGCCCTCTCCATTGTGGCCCCCCGCTTAACATGGGGGACTTCCAAGAAGGCACCCCTGGCAGACCGAAGGAGCTGCTCTGGGGCGTGGAGGGCGAGGCGGTCCCTGAGGTATGATGTCCAGATGTCCTGATTTCACAACTTCCAGTCCTAGAATACCAGCTTCTAATACATGGTTGTTGTTTTTTTAGTTTCTGTTCTTATTTCTCAAGATTCTATCTACTGGTTTTTTTGTTGGGTTTTTTGGGCTGTTCTGCAACAAGTCTCAGCCTCAGTTTCCCATCTATAAAATGAGAATATGTGTGTATCTGTCTCTTCCTGTGTTCCCCTCACCCTGTTAACAGGAGAACCCTACCACTCATGACTATTGGGGGGTTGGTACCCCAATATCCACCGTTCCTTAACTTTGGGCAGAATTAGCTTAATTTGTTAAACCCATGGGTCCTGTATGTCCTAACAGGAGAACCCCATCCCACTCGTGATTATTGGGCGGTTGGTAACTCAGTATCCACAGTTCCTTAACTTCGGGGGGAATTAGCTTAATTCGTTAAACCTGGGGTTCCTACGTGTCCTAAGGATCAGTCTGAGGACAGATAGGTGCTACAAGCAGTTTCTGTACCCTCCCCAAAAGTGAAGGAAAAGAGGGAGACGAAGATTCAATAAAACTAAAAGGTTTATTTATACACATAAACAGAGAAACACAGCCCCTGTCTGGCTGGCGGGATTAAAGGAAATACACAAGCAGCGGCGGGGAAAATGAAAGTGAGGTGGGGAGTGGGGGCGTAGAAGATCCAGAAAAAAGAAAGAAAGAAAGAAAGAAAGAAAGAAAGAAAGAAAGAAAGAATGAGTGGGGAAGTCTGGACCTAATGTTACCTTTCCTTTCCTGTGGATAAAGGGGACAGACAGCCCGCGGATCCAACTAAGTTCATGGGGGTTCAGAAGAAGGGGCAGACCTAAGTCTGGGAGATCTCTTAAGATACAGACACGCACAGGGAAAACTGCACGTGTCTGAATCCAAAGCTTTCTCAGTTTGCAGAGGGGAAACCAGGAGCAGTTATAGGGTTCAGGATAAAAGATTTGGAATAGGCTCAGGGGTTTCATGAAAGGTGGACAGGGAGGACAAAAGGAATTTCCATATGGGAGCCATGGGGACAAAAGGGACTCTGGGTGGGTGCTTGGGACAACAGGGAAGATGCATATGAGGGCCCTGGGGACAAAAGACACACAAGGGACACACCTGGGCATGAATGGGGTAAGGTATTTTCAGTGCTTTAGGAGGAGAGGAGGGGACTAAGGTTAATCGCCAACATTCCTTTGCATTTTCTTGATGGTGCTGGGAGGGGTCTTGGTTTCTGTGGGGGACTCTATCTTCCATGCCTTTGGGACTGTTGCTAAACTGAGTTCTATTCATTGGTGGTTTCTCAAAACAAGGAGAACACCCTTTCTTAATGGCCCCATACTTAGTGAGGGCTCTCTCCCAATCACCTTCCTTCAAGATCAGGTCAGTTTCTACATGAGAGGGTTCTATTTACTTACGCTCAATGGTGGCTTGACCCTATCCCCGCTCCAGCTCCCTAATGCCTACCGACCCATGCCTCACCTGGCCTTGCCAAGTATGGGGGGGAGGCTGTCTTTTGGGGGGGGGCTATGAACACCCTTGTTCATCTATTTATTTATTTATTTATTTATTTATTTAAACAACTTAATACATCACCCCTCCTGGGATAGCAGCTCAGGCCGGCTTACAAACCACAATAATAAATCAACATTCAAAGTAGATAAAGCAACTCACAGCAGAAGATTATGGAGGGGAAAAAAAACACTACACCCCCCCCCCTTTACCCATCTCCCTCGTCAAACACCTGGTGGAATAGCTAGGTCTTACAGATTTGCCAAAAAGAGGGGAGGTCTGGGGCCAACCTGGCCGCTGATGGGACGGAATTCTACAGCCTTGGTGTGGCCGCTGAGAACACCCTCTCCATCATGACCCCCCAGGAAGACTCGGAGGACCTTTAAGAAGGCACCTATCCAGGCCCTGGGGGGGTGAAGGTGGTATCTCAAGTAGTCAGGGCCTAGGCCTTTTAGGGAATTATAGGCAAGCACCAACATCTTGAATCGAGGCCGGAAGACTATAGCCAGCCAGTGCAGAGAGTGGGCCACTGGTTTAATATGCTCCTGGTGGCCCAACCCCATTAAAAGGCAGGCCATCACATTCTTCACCAGGTGCAGTCTCCGAGTTGTCACCATGGGTAGCCCCACATAAAGCGTGTTACAATAGTCCAGCTTAGAGGTGATGAAAGCATGGATGACAGTGCCCAGGTCGGAGTCCAAAAGGTACAGCTGAAGCCATCATACCAGATGTAATTGGTGAAAAGCACTCCTCACCACAGCCCTCACTGGACATGCAGGTGGAGCTGAGAATCAAGGACCACCCCAGATTCCAAACCAGGGGAACTAGCGGGGGACACACCCAATCAACAACGGGGGACATCACCTCCACCTTGTCAGGATTCAACCTCAGTTGGTTAGCCCTCATCTAGTCCCCAACAGCTGTCAAACACCGGGTAAGCACCGAGACTGTCGGGTCAGATGAAAAAGACAGGTAAAGTCGGGTCAGATGAAAAAGACAGGTAAAGTTGGGTGTCATCAGCATATTGATGACACCACACCCCTTACCACCTTGCCTAGTGGCTGCATGTACACGTTGAACAGGAGAGGAGACAAAACAGAATATTGCAAGACTCCACACGAGAGGCCTTGGTATGATGAAAAATAATCCCTGAGCGATGCTTGCTGAGTTCATCCAACTAAAAGGAGCAGAACTGTTCAAGAACAGTCCCGCCCACCCCAACACGGTTCCTCAGGTGAGTCACCAACATCTCATGGTCAATGGCATCAAATGCAGCTGACAGATCTAATAGAATCAGCAGGGTTGAATGGCCCTGATCCGATTTACAATGGAGGTCATTGACCAGTGCCATAATTGCAATCTCAGTGCTATGGCCTGGATTAAAGCTGAACTGCAAAGGATCAAGAAAACCGGCATGGTCCAGATGCCCCTGTAGCTTCCGAGCCGCAACACGTTCAATAACCTTCCCTAAAGAGGGAAGGTTAGAGACAGGTCAATAGCTGACAAGGGAGTCAATGTCAAGTGATGGTTTCTTTAGCAGAGACTGCACCACCGCCTCTTTAAGACAGCTCGGCACTCTGCCCTCCCGAAGGGAGGCACTGACCACCCCAGCCAGAAACAACCCCAACATCTCCCAGCTGGCCTTAACCAGCCAGGATGGGCACGGGTCCAGTTCATAAGAGGTCTAGATTGTAAGACCGCTGGACAGGGCCTTGTCTCCCAAAATCGGTGTCTGTAAAGCTCTGCGGTATGCCTAGTAGCATTATAGAGATGACAAGTAGTAGTAGCAAAGATTTCAATTTCAGGCCTAATTTCAGTATTGATCATATCATTGTGGTCGATCCTGTGGTCCGTGTGCAAGTCCATAGTGGAGATATTTCGCTATGCGGCGTCCATGTGGAGGGTGTGGGAATTGTGGCCACTGTTTGATATACCTGGGGCTTAGAAGGATGGGTTTTCACCTGTATGTTTTACTTCTCAAGGTGTTGTGAATTGAAAGGGGTTCAGCTGCTTTTCTACACCCTGGTGAAGCAGGTCCCTTCCAATTCCGGTATCAAGTGGAAATGCTACTGTGTTTGAGAGGGAGGGAATTACTCATTTCTATTTTAATAACGACTCTTTTGTTCAATCCAATAGGCATTTATTCAATAGTAACAACACAATAGTAACAACACAATTTTCATGCCAATTATTAATGGAACACTTGCACCTTAACATATAATCCCTCACCTATTCTGACTACTTCAAATACATATAAAGCATATATTCTTACGTGATCAGAGGTCAATGGTCTGGTTCCAGAAGGAGGGTGGGCAGGGGGCCCACACGAAGCTGAGAGAGAGAGAGCCTAGTAGAGTAAGTTGTAGGACTTCCTAAGGAGAAGTCCCAGAGAGGGCCAATCACTGAGCTTGCCGGTACCCTGATAAGGGCTAGCAGACAAGGACCGTGAAAGGCAAAGAACTGATCCTGAGACTGGCCTTATATACAGTGTTTTTATTACATGTCACAGGGCTGTTTGCCCTGGACTCCAGAATATTCCCCTTAAGGCTATTCATGATTGGGGTACTTCTGCTTAGTCATTGGTTTGGGGTTTGCCCTGACCGATAGGGTACTGCCCACCCCTCCCTCCAGAGGGAAGGCGTGACTCCCTGGCCCTGGGTTGCCCACACCCCTCTTAGAGGCGTCTGGTTGTCTGATCAAGCCATCTCTTTTTCTCTCTTGTAACATTAGTTCTGTTATCTTTTAAACCCTACATTGACTCTGTTGCTAAATCCTGTCACTTCTCCCTCCATAACATTGCTGAGATTCGCCCTCTTCTCTCTGTCTCGTCTGCCAAAACACTTGTTCATGCTTTGGTCATCTCTCGCCTTGATTACTGTAACCTCCTTCTCACTGGCCTTCCCCAGTCTCACCTTTCTCCCCTCATCTCTGTCCAAAACTCTGCTGCCAGGGTCATCTACCTCGCCAGTCGCTTCGACCATGTGCAGCCCCTCCTCTCTTCGCTTCACTGGCTTCCCCTTCCTGAACGAATCCTGCACAAGCTCCTAGTCTTCACCTATAAAGCTCTTCACAACCTTGCTCCCCCCTACCTCTCTGCACTTATCGCCCTCCATACTCCAGCCCGTGCACTTCGCTCCTCCTCTGTCCCTTCTCTCACCCTTCCACGCCTTCCCTGCTCCCCTAAGCGCCTTCGTCCCTTCTCACTTGCTGCCCCCCATGCCTGGAACTCCCTCCCTGTCCACATCCGCCTTGCCCCCTCCCTTCATACCTTCAAATCTCTCCTTAAAACTCACCTCTTTCGCTCTGCTCTGTCTGACTCTTTATCCTGCTGAGCCACTATTCCTATACCTACGATCGGTTTACCCTTATCCTTGCAACATGGACCTGCCTGCTGTCATTCTCATCGTAACCAAGCCAAGTACGTGCACTTGAGACCTCGCATCTTCATGAATGTTAGACCCCTTGTCTCTCCCTCTGTTCCCCTTCCTAAGTCTCTCCCCCAGCTCCTGTCTCTCAGATTGTAAGCCCTAGGGGCAGGGACCGTGTCTATTTTATTACTTTGTAAAGTGCCAGGTACACTGCTGGTGCTATATAAATGCTTGTTATTAATAATAATAATAATAATAATAATTATCAACTTCTGACCTTCCTCTGTTCCCAGCATCGCTGTGTTATAAACTATTCAGTTTTTCTTTGGAACAAGAAGTTTCTGCTTTCTCTAAGGCATCATTTGGCAAGAATATTGCCTCCTTCACACCAGTTTGCATACCATCCTGTAATTTACTTCCTCTGACCATTTGACCACCTTACTCCTAACACATTCTATTCCTTAACTATCTACTGCATATACTAAATCATCTTACTTAACTTATAGTACTCTACATAATCTTAAATGAGGGCCACAGTGGCCTATACAGAAGTTTCATTTAGTTGCAATATCACATAATTATAAATCCAGTATATACTTTTGGTTACATTTCAACAAAGAATGAGTTACAATAGCATTCAATGTCTGTTCTGGCATATTTGTGTCAAAAGGAAACACTTCTGCTTGGTTATATTGTAGCAAGGAAATCAGTATTTCTTATTAGGCCTGTGCCATTTCACAACAAAGGAAAAGTTGGAGAAATAAAAATACACAAAACAAAATAAAAATCTCCCCTACACAGCCACTGTGAAGAAACCAGAGTGTAAATTCGTCATCATCATTATCCAATTATTATGATTCTTTCATTTTTATAGCACCCCCTGCCTACATGCTACTCAGAGCACTTCACATTTTACAGAAAAGCACAATATAAACAATTTAAAGGCATCCATTCCACATTGGGGCAAATATAAAGTACACTGTGACAAATATAAAATACATTGAGACAAATATAAAAATTATAACAAATTAACATTCAGATACAGCAGTGGAGTGTTAGTTCTTATTTACCAGCAGAGTTAAGTCTCCCAAGGCTCATGTTATTAGCAGATAACCAATTTCCTAGGTATTGAAAGGCATTCAGCTTTATGCTGTGATACTCTGTGCCCCTTGGGCATGCATTATCACTAAGCAGCACTTGTCTTTCCAGTGCTTAAGACACAGAGACAAACCCTGGTCACGTTTATTCCATTCAGCTGAGTTTATTCATCTGTAGGGTACATATGTCACAGATATATCTTGGCAGTTTTACGATGAGGTACAAACAGCCAAACCAGGAGAGATGAACAGATGCCCCTGTCCCGCGCCATCTCTCTGAATGCTAATGCACTGTCTCAGTTACGTGTCCAGGATGAATCCCGCTGGGGCATTCTGTAATACTGGACAGCTTTCGAAAGGAAATGCTAAATGGTTTCTGTTCAGCTGGAAGTTGTTGGTCTCAAGGCAGAACTTTCTGGTTGAAATTGTATGGCTGGTGTTTGAGCAAGAGGTCAGACCTGGCATCAGGGGAGGCCGGTACATGTGGGCACTGACTCCCTTGTTCCCATGGCACCGCCAGCCTGCACCCACATCCCCCAAACCTCTTATCTCGCCTCTGGCACTGACGCACCTGTGTGTGGCCTGCTGCCCTGAAGACACCCCCCAGCTGGCAGGGCACTCTCTGTCTGGAGTGAATACCCAGAGCATCACAGACAGAATGTGTGGCCAGCAGCCGGCAATGGGTTCCAATGGGAGCCCAGCAGCCATTAGAATCATGCCTCCCAGGAAGTCCTGCTCCTGGTTCCTTCTGGCCCCGACTGGCCTGCTGTGATGTGAGGTGTGACACTCTCCAGAGTGAACACCCAAAGCATCATACCCAGGAGGTGTGGCCAGCAGCCGGCAATGGATTCCAATGGGAGTCCAGCAGCCTGGCAGGACACTTTGAAAAAATGCCTCCCAGGGCAGACCCTCCGGCTTCTCCTCCCCACTCCCTTCAGTGGGAGGAGCCAGACTGCCGTTTCAGTGGAGCCAGTTTTCTACACATGGCAATGACTGCAGCTGCCTGCTCCTGTCTGGTCAATTTCAGGGCCCTTGGGCTCCACTTCAATTCAATATTCCTTTTTTATTCCCTGGGCAGATTTCAAGGCTGGGGTGTGGAGGGCAGATTGGGGGGAGTTGTGTGCTTTAAGATTCAATTGTGTGCCCTGGTTGCCCCCATGTGCACTGTGGGGGCTTGCTTCTAACCTGCTGCTTCTTAAGTGAATAAAGAGAGGGTTGTTGTTGTTTTTTTGCCTTGCTTGTGTTTCCCCTGGTCAGTTTGGAGGGGAGGGGAGGGCTAAGATTTGTGATCCCATGTGCACTGTGCGGGGCTTGCTTCTAACCTGCTGCTTCTAAATGTTTAAAAAGAGAGAGGGAGAGAGGATTTGCTATTTGTGTTTCCCCTGGGCAGATGGGGGTGGGGTGAAGGGAGCATTTTAAAAAATTTATTAATTTTTATTTATTTATTTAAAACTTATATCCTGCCCCAAGACAGCTCGGGGCAGCGAACAACACACACAATTTTTTTTTTTTACCAATAAAGCATTTTAAAATAAATCAACAAATTTTAAAAGAAATCATAAAAAGTCCCCCCTTCCCCCCCAAACCCTACCCCCCCCCCTCACCAAAAGCCTGGCAGAACAGCCAGGTCTTACACAAACGTCAAAACGACAGGAGGGTGGGGGCCCCAATGTGCACTGGACTTGGTTCTGCTTGGTTCCCTCTTTTCTCCC
>QEPC01004060.1:2918074-2958326 GCA_003113815.1 Sphenodon punctatus | reverse complement strand
CTCTGTTCCCCTTCCTAAGTCTCTCCCCCAGCTCCTGTCTCTCAGATTGTAAGCCCTAGGGGCAGGGACCGTGTCTATTTTATTACTTTGTAAAGTGCCAGGTACACTGCTGGTGCTATATAAATGCTTGTTATTAATAATAATAATAATAATAATAATTATCAACTTCTGACCTTCCTCTGTTCCCAGCATCGCTGTGTTATAAACTATTCAGTTTTTCTTTGGAACAAGAAGTTTCTGCTTTCTCTAAGGCATCATTTGGCAAGAATATTGCCTCCTTCACACCAGTTTGCATACCATCCTGTAATTTACTTCCTCTGACCATTTGACCACCTTACTCCTAACACATTCTATTCCTTAACTATCTACTGCATATACTAAATCATCTTACTTAACTTATAGTACTCTACATAATCTTAAATGAGGGCCACAGTGGCCTATACAGAAGTTTCATTTAGTTGCAATATCACATAATTATAAATCCAGTATATACTTTTGGTTACATTTCAACAAAGAATGAGTTACAATAGCATTCAATGTCTGTTCTGGCATATTTGTGTCAAAAGGAAACACTTCTGCTTGGTTATATTGTAGCAAGGAAATCAGTATTTCTTATTAGGCCTGTGCCATTTCACAACAAAGGAAAAGTTGGAGAAATAAAAATACACAAAACAAAATAAAAATCTCCCCTACACAGCCACTGTGAAGAAACCAGAGTGTAAATTCGTCATCATCATTATCCAATTATTATGATTCTTTCATTTTTATAGCACCCCCTGCCTACATGCTACTCAGAGCACTTCACATTTTACAGAAAAGCACAATATAAACAATTTAAAGGCATCCATTCCACATTGGGGCAAATATAAAGTACACTGTGACAAATATAAAATACATTGAGACAAATATAAAAATTATAACAAATTAACATTCAGATACAGCAGTGGAGTGTTAGTTCTTATTTACCAGCAGAGTTAAGTCTCCCAAGGCTCATGTTATTAGCAGATAACCAATTTCCTAGGTATTGAAAGGCATTCAGCTTTATGCTGTGATACTCTGTGCCCCTTGGGCATGCATTATCACTAAGCAGCACTTGTCTTTCCAGTGCTTAAGACACAGAGACAAACCCTGGTCACGTTTATTCCATTCAGCTGAGTTTATTCATCTGTAGGGTACATATGTCACAGATATATCTTGGCAGTTTTACGATGAGGTACAAACAGCCAAACCAGGAGAGATGAACAGATGCCCCTGTCCCGCGCCATCTCTCTGAATGCTAATGCACTGTCTCAGTTACGTGTCCAGGATGAATCCCGCTGGGGCATTCTGTAATACTGGACAGCTTTCGAAAGGAAATGCTAAATGGTTTCTGTTCAGCTGGAAGTTGTTGGTCTCAAGGCAGAACTTTCTGGTTGAAATTGTATGGCTGGTGTTTGAGCAAGAGGTCAGACCTGGCATCAGGGGAGGCCGGTACATGTGGGCACTGACTCCCTTGTTCCCATGGCACCCCCAGCCTGCACCCACATCCCCCAAACCTCTTATCTCGCCTCTGGCACTGACGCACCTGTGTGTGGCCTGCTGCCCTGAAGACACCCCCCAGCTGGCAGGGCACTCTCTGTCTGGAGTGAATACCCAGAGCATCACAGACAGAATGTGTGGCCAGCAGTCGGCAATGGGTTCCAATGGGAGCCCAGCAGCCATTAGAATCATGCCTCCCAGGAAGTCCTGCTCCTGGTTCCTTCTGGCCCCGACTGGCCTGCTGTGATGTGAGGTGTGACACTCTCCAGAGTGAACACCCAAAGCATCATACCCAGGAGGTGTGGCCAGCAGCCGGCAATGGATTCCAATGGGAGTCCAGCAGCCTGGCAGGACACTTTGAAAAAATGCCTCCCAGGGCAGACCCTCCGGCTTCTCCTCCCCACTCCCTTCAGTGGGAGGAGCCAGACTGCCGTTTCAGTGGAGCCAGTTTTCTACACATGGCAATGACTGCAGCTGCCTGCTCCTGTCTGGTCAATTTCAGGGCCCTTGGGCTCCACTTCAATTCAATATTCCTTTTTTATTCCCTGGGCAGATTTCAAGGCTGGGGTGGGGAGGGCAGATTGGGGGGAGTTGTGTGCTTTAAGATTCAATTGTGTGCCCTGGTTGCCCCCATGTGCACTGTGGGGGCTTGCTTCTAACCTGCTGCTTCTTAAGTGAATAAAGAGAGGGTTGTTGTTGTTTTTTTGCCTTGCTTGTGTTTCCCCTGGTCAGTTTGGAGGGGAGGGGAGGGCTAAGATTTGTGATCCCATGTGCACTGTGCGGGGCTTGCTTCTAACCTGCTGCTTCTAAATGTTTAAAAAGAGAGAGGGAGAGAGGATTTGCTATTTGTGTTTCCCCTGGGCAGATGGGGGTGGGGTGAAGGGAGCATTTTAAAAAATTTATTAATTTTTATTTATTTATTTAAAACTTATATCCTGCCCCAAGACAGCTCGGGGCAGCGAACAACACACACAATTTTTTTTTTTTACCAATAAAGCATTTTAAAATAAATCAACAAATTTTAAAAGAAATCATAAAAAGTCCCCCCTTCCCCCCCAAACCCTACCCCCCCCCTCACCAAAAGCCTGGCAGAACAGCCAGGTCTTACACAAACGTCAAAACGACAGGAGGGNGGGGGGGGGGGGGGACTTTGCTATGGATCTGCCACACCCTATCATTCTGTGTGCCCTCATCTCTGCTCCCTAATCCTGAGTTCAGTCGTTTAGTATTTGGGGGTAGGCAGTGGATCCAGGGGCCAGATCCAGGAACTAGAAAAAGAGCATAAAACTACACCATTAGCCACATTTGGCCCCTGAGCCTGAGGTTACTGAGTAGATTTGAGGGGGTGAGATTTGTTTCTGGTGGCCTCATCATGGGCTGGACTTTGGGTTTGGTTGATTACTCTAAAATTACATGTTTGTTTTTTTTTCTCAGTATTGCCAATCCACCTCCTGTTTGTAAGTGTTATGGATTTGGGGTCCCCCCTGGGAATGTAACTCCCCGTTGGGATTAATCTCCCTTGAAATGCATTGGGTGTTTTTACACACACATTTCTCCTGCATGTTTGCTGTTACATCCTGAACTTTCTGTGTGTCTACATCACTCACCTAGATCTGAAACATCCGGCTCTTTGAAGTTCTGCATAGAACTGCTCCCAGAGCTTTTGTGTGTAAAAAATTCTCCTGGTAAACTGCTTTGCTCCAGGCAGCTGTGGTCACTTGGTTTCCATGGCAACCTGTCACATCTACGGCCACTTTAGGCTGCCTCAGGGCAGTGTTTGTGTGAAGAATGCATCCAGGAACTGCCTCAGGGCAGTGTGTGTGTGTGAAGAATGTATCCGGAATTTATTTGTGGACTTGTAAACCCAGAAGATTGAAAAACCTGGAACTTTAAGGTGTGTGTAAAAATGCCTATTGTATAGGACCATCAACCACCCTTAAGCTTGTCTGCCAGCCCCATGTCTTATAACAATGGTTTGAGCTGTGTGACGCTGAGTACTGAGTGGGACAGCTTTTAGTCTGTCTCTGTGCCGAGAGCTGCAGTCTGGTTGCAGATTGCATGACTTTGGGGGCAGAAGGCTACAGAGAGAGTGTTTTTGGGAGCCCTTGTGGTGCTGGACCTGGAGGAACTAGGACATTTGTAAACAAATGGACTATTATATCACGCAGTAAGTCTCCTCTCCTGTCGAAGGGACACTGACCCAGCAAGGCTGCCCCTGGAACTTCCCACCACCCAGGGAAGTGGGGTGAGCAACATAAGGGTGTTGAAAATGCAAAAATGGTGAGAGTTGTGATGAGCCTGTGATTTTTGGCTTCACTAAGAAAGCAAGTTTCCCTAAAGTTGTGGAGAGAGGCTTTAAAACATGACTGCAGCGTTTGGCTGAGAAACTGAAGGCAAATGGAAAGAACCCCAGGTTAATTATTGCTTTAAGCTCCAGGTCTGACCTGTTAGGTGGTTTGTTTTATTTGGGTTAGCTGTTATGGTACTCCTGCCATTGAACACATTGCCTGCTGGTGGCTATTGGAGAAAGGTCACTGTCAGTGGGTTTACATTCTAAGAAGGACAAGGGTGAGGGGAACATAAGGACACATGCTCTCCCATTTTTTTTACAGATGGGGGACTGAGTTTGTAAAATTCCATAGTCATTTCAAAATTCTGCTTGGCCCCATCTACCATTGCTGCCCACCCCCCCACTGACCCACCAGCCTTAGAACCCACCAGCCATCACTGCCTGGCATTTGTAATGACCACATTTGACATTGAAATCTAAGAACATAAGAAGTAAAGTAGTAGATCAAGCCAACTATCCATCTAGCATAGAGCTGAATTAGAGGTCCCAGGTGCATGGATTATCCTAGAGACCGACCCGCGAGCTGAAACGTTCAGTGAGAAGGATACAGGCACAGTCCAAGTATACAGACATGGCAGGAGGAGTAGCAATGTCGCCTTCTCTATCCCAGTTGGGTGAAAAGGACTTGGAGGTGGGAAGAAAAGCATTGGGTTAGGAAAGCAGCGATACTAGGATATGTAAAGTACCAACCAGTCATGGAAATTGATGGATGATGCCAAAATATTAGACTGGTTGGGGGAGAATGGTGACCTGCAATCCTGCCCCGACTCTTTGTTGACCCGCGGGCTGCTGTCCCGTGTGGTTCCTGGCCACCAGATGTTTAGCCAGGGTACCCTGGGTCATGTTGGCAACCAGCCCAGGGTCTCACCTCTGCAACCACCAGCCGAGGTAAAAGCCTGGCTGTAGCCCACTAAACCATGGCAAAGAGGGCCATCCCAGAGCTTGCACGTCTGCTTTCATGTTCTTTGTCCTTCGCGCTCCTGGGATGTGTTGCCATCAGCCCATACAGGAGTATGTCTGTTCTGTGTTCCAGTAGGCAAAGACATGCGTTATAGCTAGGTTCAATCTATCCCCCTTGGCTGTGACCGTGGGTCTGCCAAAGCTAAGGGCATGTTGTTTTTGTAGGCCCCTAAGAATCGAATCCATTGACTATGCTATTTTTGATTGTTCTCTCTATATTAATGACTCACGAACCGGTTTGGTAGTCAGGAGGTCCTGATAAAGTTTCTCTTAGAGGATAAGGATACCTCTGCTACAGAAAGCATAGCCAAATTCCATGCAGTCACTCTGCGAGTACGGAGTGCTGTTCTAGGGAGAGTCTAATTTTGAAGTGTATTTCCTATTGGGCAGATAAAGCTTAGGTCTCTGTTTACGTTACTGATCATATTTGTATTTATATGACCACTGGAAGTGGTATTTTGTTTCTTTAAGTGTTTGTTTATGTGAATATTATGATGGCTGATGCTTACATAATAAATAAATGATGATGAAGTGATCAAAGTACATTGGGACAAATATAAAAATTCAAGCAAATACAGATATCCGATATTGGGCACAATGCTATGCTGCGAGCGCGTCACCTGCCCGTGCAATGCATGCAGAACGTACGCACAATACACGCATGGCACACGCAGACACAGTACAGCCGCATGCGGCAAGCATGCAACCCCGGTCAACCCAAATCTCCGTGGCCGGGCACTCTGCCTGCTCCATCTCTCAGGCTATGGGTTATGTGGGCATGGGGTTTCAGGTCAGGTTCAACGTGCGGCTGTCCTGTGTGTGCATGTGCCATGCGGGCACTGTGCATGCGTGCTGCGTGCATTGCGCGGGAAGATGGCCCATGCATGAGTTATGATTGTGCCCATTAACATCAGCTCTATTTGCTTGTGCCATGCAGTCCAATAAGAGATTGGAGATGTGTCCCATTCAGCTTTGCATCGAAAGTACTGGTCCTTCTTCCTTTTGGAATGGACTCGCCACCCCTAACCCCCTTATCAGTTTGTATATTTATTAAACTAGGGTGGTGAACCTCGGGGCTGGAGGCCAAATGTAGCCTGTGGCTAGTTTTCGTGTGACCCCTTTTCAGTTGCTGGATCTGGCCCGTATATATGGGTTCTACCTCCAAGGGCTTAAAGACTAAGCTCAGGATACGGAAACAGAGATGAGGTCATGCACGCCTGAATAGGAGGTAGAGCTATGACAGTGATCAATGATCCAGACTCTCCTCTTCCTGAGCACAGTCCCACCCGTAACTAACTTCTTCTTGGGCCGCACAGCTTGTACTAATTTTCAAAGTTGCCCCTGTGAGGGACAAGTTTGCCCACCCTTGTATTAAACTTATGGTAGCAAACAGTCTGAAAATAACTTGAGTCCATCCATTGTCCTGCTCTCTGATATCAAAGCAAGAGTGCAAGATGTAGCCATTTTTACAGGGTTGTCCTAGCCACAATGTGCTACAAGCATAAATACAAGGTTTTATTATTTCAAAGAAGAGCCTCTATGTCCTCTGGATCCAGTCGGCATGATGAACAACACTGCAGACAGTTCAGAAGCAGACAAATATTTTTCTTTTAAAACTCTCGGAACATATAAATTGCCCATTAAAAAATAAAGGTGTTTTGCGCCATTGCAAAACATTGCAACTTCCCAGAATCTGTCCTTCAAGCAGCCAAGGGACGTTAATATGATGGATTGACATTAAATGTAGACTTGTTTCTGCTTCCCTCAAGTTTACGCAACTGCCAACCAGCGTTAAGAATGTACATGGTAATGCATTTCTTTCATCCCTGTTTGTCCAGTTCCAAAGCAGTTTACAGCCCCCACCAGCCTCCCTGCCTTTTCAGGAGAAGCTAAATGAGAATCTTTCTTGAGTAACCACATAGGGTGTCTTTAGACATAACGCTGTTCAGTTTTCTGTAGCACAGTGTCCTATCATTACAGTGTTTAGACGTTCCGTCAACACAGTGTTCACCCCAAACACTGGAAGTGAACTACTTCCAGGTCTTGACAGTTTAATCAGTGTTTGGGTTGAACACTGTGTTGACGGTACGTCTAAACACTGTAATGTTAGGACACTGTGTTTCAGAACACTGAACAGTGTTATGTCTAAAGACACCCAAAATGAATATATGAGGACCTCACTATCTGCATCCTTATTTCTCTTCCAAGCTCTTTACCATTGGCTAATTGATACATGTAAGGTATGGAATTTCTTCCATACAAGGGGGCATGTAGGCAGACTGGAAAAGGGTGGAGGAGTCTTTCCCCCTGACTTCTTATAATTCGGTTGTGGAATCTACTGTCAGAGGCTGTGGTAAGGGCCAGTACTATAGCTGAGTTTAAAAGAAGTTTGGACAAGTTTCTGGAAGGTCAAGATAGGTCCATTAGCAGCTATTAGCCAGACAGGGTCAGGGGACATGACGGGAGCTAGGGAGAAACAACAGGGTATGGATCCCACATTGTGACCTGTTGGGTGCTTCTCCCAAGCCACCGTGATTGGCCACTGTCGGAGACAGGATGCTGGGCTATATGGACCATTGGTCTGACCCAGTTTGGCACTTCTCATGTTCTTTCTCACACCTTTTCAAGTCAAAATTTCTGGAGAAGTGACAGCAAAAGCTGAAATGAGTACCCGCCAAAACGGGTATACCTATCAAATTTCTAGTACCAAATTGTCTCACAAACTTCAAGTACTAATCCGTACCTGATTGGTGCCTGGTGTGACTACCTGATGTCCTGGAATGTTGACATCTGGTGTTGATTATTTTTGTTTTCTTTCCCAATCTTTTTGGTTTTCCTTCCCAGTTGCGTTACCGGGTACTGGGAAATTGGTAGCAGAAATGACTGATATATGCGAGGAAGGTACTCAATCAGTATGCAGGTAGCCTGGCAGGCATCCAACACAACTCACAAAAATGTCAGTATTACTCGTGGCTAGTAAATTAGGTACTTATTTCAGCTCCGGTGACAACTCTATTTCTTCTGCCACAATGGTCTCTCTTAATCGAGAACCCTTTCTTAAAGGCCATAACTATAACTACAGGAAAAGAAAGAGGCTTCCACACACCTTGAATTCCTGCTTTGTCTCCACCAATTACTAGCAACCACCCTACCTTTTGGTCTAGCAAGCACAGAGATAGGTGTTGGCCAAAATGTATCATTACTGTGATGTATACCAAGTTCTGCCTCTTTGTCTTATTTGCTTGCTTTGTGTGATTTTTATTGTGAATAGTCTCTTCCAGTTTACAAACTTGGCAGTTCCTGGGGCTGTTTATATTTTCAAACACTTCCAACATACTTTGGAGATAGCCAGGTCCCTAAGTAGCATACTACGGAGATAGCTAATTGCCCATGGAGATTACTGAAGAAGGTGCCCCATGTAAGGTTGAAATTAAAAGTGAATTTCCCCCCCAGTTCATGAATACAAGTTGAGAATTTGTTTCCTCTAACTAAAGTGGAAATGATCATCTTGGTGAATATCAAGTTGCCAACCAAGTTGCCCATTTCAAATCTGGTCTGACAAAACAGATTGTCTGACCCATGTACAGGGGTCGCAGGTATGGGGCTTGGCACTATGGGAGGGTACAGGGGACTCAGCAAACCTGGAGGGGTGGTTTATCCGGTGGCTGGGGCCACACCACTTAAGGGGCTTGCGACACCGGCGCGGTCGCCTACTCCGCCATTGCACCAACCGCACGGGATGGGGACTGTCCCTGTTCATACATGAACCCCACCGCATCAAGACATGGAGGCTGGGGGTGGGGTTAAGGACACATTGCTGTCCCTGGCTGAAGCCACGCCCCCAGCCTTGCTGCCACAGCACTCAGAGCACCTACGTGCCTTACGTTAGGCTGGTGATATAAGCAGCTCCTTGCCCCACTAACCTTGCCGGTGATCAGAGCCTTTGTGCCTGTGAGACTGGCCCCCTCCTGTTGTTTAGAGACTGAGTTGTGTGTGATATCCTTGACAGTGGTGAGAGTTTGGTCCGAGTGGCTATGGTGAGAGTCTTGTATGAGTGGTTGTCATGAGTATGTGTGGATTACTTATAGTTGAGGTGTGGGTATCCTTCTCACATTACCCAGCTCCCCCCTGTGTGTTTGCTCTATCCAGCTCCCAGACCCCGGGGTTCTGCTCACTCCATTAGGGAATGGGATGTGTGAACAGAGTTCAGAGGTTTGGTGTTCGGCCTGAACTCTGGGTGTTTGGGATGTTCGCAAACACCCCGAACCCAAACTTCCCCTGCCCAAACTCGCTGAACAAAGTTTGGGTTTTGAACCCTTTCGGGCAGGGTGCGGGGGGAACCCAGTTTTCCCTCCCCCCTCCAGGCTGAGCCAGTGTAAGAAGCACTGGGGATCACTCGCCCCCCCTGACCAGCCTGCTAATTATTTTTTTAAAAAACCAAACAACCTCCCCACCCCAGGGATTGACATACCTGGTGGTGCCGGGGCTCCAGATGTGGGTCCAGCAGCGGTGGAAAGTCCAGCTTTGGTGGCATTCTGGAGCACTTTAGGTCTCTTCTAGGCCTTCCAGGAACTGAAGGAAGGCTTCCGGTCCCTCCCTTTCTATCACCGGTAGGTCAATCCCTGGGGTGGGGAGGGTTTTTTTTTTTTAAAAAAACAACAATTTTTAGCAGGCTGGGAAGGGTGGAGGCGGGAGGTGAGCCCCAGTGCCCCTTCCACCCATGCAGCCTGAAGGGGGGAGGGAAAACTAGGTTCCCCCCAACGGGTTCGGTGAAACCGAACAGGTTCAGGTCGAACAGCCCGAACCCGAATGGTTTGGGGGGGTGAACCCCAAACATGCTGAACACCGAATCCCCCAATGTTCACACATCCCTACACCACATTTCCATCCACCACCCTGCACTTCCCGGCTCCCTTCCTTTACCCGTGTGTGTGTGTGTGTGTGTGTGTGTGTAGCGGCAACACTAAGGCCTTTCTCTTCTCTCTGCTACCCTGTGGTAATCTAGGCTGAGGGTTTTTTTTAACTCCAGAAGCAAATCAAGATCCTGAGGGTTTGTTTAGAAGCAAGACCTTGTTGTCTAATTTGGGTGAGGGTGTGTAGTGCATTCCCTTTTCCTTCTACACCGCACCCCCCATTTGCCCCAATACCTCACACAGATGTGGACTACTGTTCGGTTCCTGCTTTTTTTCATTTTCTTTAAGAAATGAACATTGATTTGTGGATGTTTTGGTTTAATTATTTTGGTCACTTTTGTATTTGAGAGCCCCAAGTCATTTGCATAAGTGTCTGTCCTAATCAACTTTCAATATGGGTGTTTTTAGACAAGCACCTCCCCACGCACACATCATGCATGTTTCAGGGCTGCATTGGCACCATATGGAGCCTTGCAACATGCATAATGGGTGGGTTATGGGTGGGGAGATGCTTTTCAGTGGAGTAGCTATTGGGATATGCTGCTGGTGGTGATGGGGCTCAATAGTGCCTGGGACCCTGGTGGACCTGGAGCCTTACCACAATGGTTTTAAAAAGTTAAGGGCAATAGACGCACCACTGGTGCTTCCCCCTGGCCACCACTAGGGTTGAGGTCCAGCAATAGTGGCCGGAAAAAGTGCCTGACCTTAGGGATGGGCGAGCAGAACAGAGTTCGGAAATTCGGTTTGATGAAATTCGAGTTTGGTTCAGAAGTTCAGTTCGGTCGACCGAACAGACCGAGTTCGGTCCGAACTTCCGAACCACATTCACCCATCCCTACCTGACCTGCAGCAAAAATGCAGTGGGCATGACACACAGCACCACACCTCCCTTCCCTCACTGCTTCTTGAGTCTGTCTGGGCTGCACCTTGCCTGGACCAGTTGCTCCTCTCCTGCCACTGCATTGTGCGCAGTTCAGTGCAACTGCTGCAACCTTTCCTGGACTGACTCCTGAGACTTGAGGGGAGTGTTTAGGAGCCAGGGAGGCACGTGACTCTAAGGCCACTTTTATATGAGGTGGTTAGAAGCACCTCCGGAGCTCCACATTCAAGAAGAAAGCCGTGCAGGGAGTGTTTACATGCTCCCTGCGCTACCGGAAGTGACGTGCCACCTGTTCTCAGCAGCGGCAGCTGGAAACGCAAAGCTTTGAAGAGGCGCATTCTGAGTGAAAGTCTCACTTTGCAGACCTTCAGAATGCGCCTCTTCAAAGCCCCACATCTCCAGCTGCTGCTGCTGAGAACAGGCAGCACGTCACTTCCGGTAGCACGGGGTGTGTATAAACACTCCCCGCACAACTTTCTTCTTGAATGCGGAGCCCCGGGGGCTCTTCCAAGCACCTCGTATTAAAGTAGTCTGACTCTGAGCCGGTCCCTCAGCTTGCTTGGTCATGGCCCATGCCACCAGACAGCGTTGCATGTGAGAGGGCTTCAGAGCTTGTCCTCAGCTGACTCGAGGGAGTGAGGGAGTTGGTGGTCCGAGAGTGGAAGGGGCAGAGGAGAGTAGGGAGAAACTTGGGCAGTGGGGAGCAGGATTGTGCACAGGGGGGAGGGGCATCAGAGGTGGGCAGAATTGTGCAGAGGGTAAAGGGGCCAGGGGGAGCAGTGTGGGGGCAGGGTTGCGCACAGGGAGGAGTGGGCAGGGAGAGCAGTAGGGACATTATTGTACACTCAGGAGAGGGGGAGCAGAGGAAAAAGGAGCAGGGCAGGATTGTGTATTGGGGAGGGCAGAGGTGAAGTGAGGGGAAGGGGGTAGGAGGGAGGGTGGAAAAAGGGAACAAGGAGTGAAGCAGAGTGAGGGACAAGGAGAGGGACCAGTGGGGAGGAAAGGGCGCAGGGAATAAGGGCATCAGTTAGGATAAGGAAGTGGGTGAGGGACGGGCTCAGGGGGTAAGGGCAGCAGCAGCTGTGAGGGAGGGCGCAGGAACAGGATGGAACAGAGAGGGAAGAGGGAAAGTGGTTGGGTGGGTGGCAAGGAGGCGGGATGTGGCTGGGAGAGGGCATGTGTGGGGAGTGAAGGGTTTGCAGGAAGCAGAAATCCATCTCCCCATTGCCTCAACACTTATGCTCTCAATCCCTCCTTGCCTCACCCATTCTAGAGTCATGTAGGAATTGGGATGAGCCGAGGAACCCTAGCTCCCCATGTGAATCGCTCCTCTGCCTGTGCTCAGGATCCTAGCCGGTGGCAGAGGGCTGGGGGGGGCATCATTGGGATTGGAGCCCGGACTCTCCACAACCTTGCTACACTCCTAGTGCTGTTCTAAAAACACCCTACGTTCTTCCTGCCGCCTTGTTTTCTGGGGTTGTGAGATTAGATTTAAGTCTCAAAAGGGAGGCATTCAGGCCAAATCTTTGGCAGCCGCTGCTCTACATGGACTCCAGTGAAGAATGATTCTGTAGTAACAGTCTTGACAAGACTGATGTTGATCTTTCTGAGCAGTGGTTTTTGATATGCATTTATTCAAAAGGAGAGATGGAGCATTTGGTACATTTCACACACAGCACGTAGCAGATTTGCAAGCAGCTCAGCATCTTCCCTCCCTACAGCAGCCAGCTGTTGATGGGAACAATAAATATTCAGTTAGCTTCACCTCTTAATTTCCAACAGCTGCATGCACGTGCACCCTGCTATGCTCCTCCTTAGTGCGGTTTGCTAGGTGGGGGCCTGTGCCTCTGATCTTTAATCAGTTCAAGGTGCCCACTGATGTCATTGGGAATTTTGTCTCCCTGAGGATTACAGGATGAAGACTGCAGTGTTGGAGGCTCGGTAAGATCTCATCTCATCAAACTCCATTGCTGAATTTTCAGAAAAGCAATGGTAACAGAGAAAAATATCCCTTGTGCCAATGACCTATGGAAAGAGCTGAGCCAAATCTCTTTATACAATGCTTGTTAGTTTGGTATTTGAAAGACACTGACAGTGCAGAGCTGTGCGCACATGCGGCCCTACACAACCCAAGCGGATCCCTATTGCGGTCACTTGTGCCTGGCGGAAAATGCACACACGCACGAGTGTAGGATCTGTAGGGTTCAGGATCGGGCTCAGATTCAATATTTGTTGCATGTGCATGTGTTAGCTCTAAGGCCAACAGATGTGGGATGCTGTGCTTACCAAATCAGATGTGGTGCAGGACACTTAGATCTGAAACAGGTACTACTTGATTTACCCTGTGGGCAATAGTTGCAGTTTCGAGCACGGTGTCGGATTCCCGGCAGGCTACCCAGGTGCTAACTGGGCCCCTGATTACCCAAAAAACCAGAAATTGTCATTGCCAGTTTACTGAGTACTGATCGGTCAATCAGTACAGGAAAATAGTGAAAATTAGGATGGTAACTCAAAAAAGTGGGATGGAAAATAGGTACCAGAAGCCCGTATTCCAGGACTGGAAGTCAGTAAATCAGGATGTCGGGTAAACTGTTGGGCACTAATTGTTACTGACAGTACATGAAGGTGGCAGGTCGAGTACTGAAAACTGATAGGTTTATTCATTTTTGCAGATATTCATTTCAGCTGTAGGGATGAGTAAATGGAGAGTTGTTTAAAAATACTACAAGTAGGGATGATTCTATATGAAAACAACTAATTCCTCAATGTGCAATTAACGTGTGGTACTTGTTGCCAGAAGATGTGGTGAAGGCCAGTGGTGTATGTGGACTTAAAAGAGATTGGATAAATTCTTCATTCTTGACTATTAGTCAATTTGGTTGGAGAAAATATCCTCCGACGGTTGGGAACTGGTGGCGGATCACTCCACTATGATTGATCTGTTGGGTACTTCTCTTAATGAACCAACCTGGCCCCTGTTGAAATTGGGATTCTAGGTTGGATGGACCATTGGTCTGACTTAGTCTGGTGTTCCTTATATTCTCATATACTTTGGGACCAATTGAAGTGACTCACGAAGGCCACATGGCTGTGGCATATTTTAAAAGGTTATGGGTATGTGGGGGACGGGGCAGTCACTCTGCCCACTGCTGGAAAACTCTGTGCTCAAAGGGGAAAAATAGGTAAACCCATTAAATATATCCTAAATTAACCACAAATGGCAGTTATAGTGCTAAACAATATACATTTAAACTCTGCCAAGTGTCCGTTTTGGTTATTCCAAGGGGTTTTGGGAAGGGGTGGCTTTGGGATTTGTTGTGTGTGTTTTTCACTTTTGGTTACTTTGATGTTTTGGTGTTTCAGTTAGGTCATTTTGGCAATATTTGCACAATTATGTATTGACCAAAAATTATCCAAAAAACTCTTCCCCCGCTCAAACAAAATTAGAATGGAAAATCTGAAAAAACCAAATACGTAAATATTCATTTTGTCATGTATATTATTCAGGTATTTGAAGGACTCCTCAAAAGTGTGAATTAGACCTGCAACTAATAAATCTGCCAACACTTTCAGTTCAATAGACCACCATGTGGTGCTGGACTATATATATTTTTAAGAGAGACAATCTGAGGATCTCCACTTTATCATCAGCTGTAGTTTAAGGAAACTAAAACGGCAAGATTCACAATCAAATTTGGAAGCCTGCCAGCTTGGCCATGTATGAAGTTTATTTCCCTTTCGTTTCCGTAACCTGAGAACAGCCAGAATATCTCTCTCCTCTCTATCAGAAGGAAGAATTTTTCTTACGAACTTCTAATTCTATTCAAATGAAAACCTATCAGAGTGAGAAATATATTGGTGTAAAATCATGGTCCGAGGTACGACAGACCAAAACTCCTATTCATTTGAATAAGGATCAGGATGCCAGCACTTACAGTTTGGCATTAGTTTCCCTAGAAATCCTGGAAACAGTTGACCTCCTTCTGCTAACAAATACTTGAAAAACAGATAACTGGGTCGAAGAAAATTCTTACTTTCTTGTGTGACCTCTTGTCATAGAACCCATGAATCAGAAGAAGCAAAAGTAAACACATACCTGAGATGCAACTGTTCCTTGATTTTGGTCTTTGAAACCTAATCTCAAATATCTACATTTCATCTTGTGGTTCAAATATGGAAGGAAAACAATCATCGCCCATTCCTACTAAAGAATGCTTTTGAAGCAAAATAATGGTAGATCTTTGCCTGCCTTTCAAGATGAATAAGTATATAACACCCAAACACTCTTCTAAAATGAGCTGCCTGCATGTACTCAAATGTGTTGTACATTCTCCCATTGCTTATCCTATAGTAATCATTCAGAAACACAGGACAGACAAGGATTTGAGGAATTGTAGCTACTTATCTTTTGAAAGAACAACTTTGATTTACTCCTAAATGCCAAACAGGGGTTATTAATCCCAGGGAATAAACATACAATTTGACTGACTTCAGTGATAAATGCATCTTTAAATGAGTTGCTTTTTAAAAAGGTGCATTGAATTCGGGAGACACAAATTGGATTTTGGATGAATTAAAGCATATAGGGTCTTTGTGCAGTTCAGCAATTGAACACAATGACATTTGAAGGACCTGTGTCCATAAATAAGTTCTCCTTATTGCCATTGCTATATGAAAACTATGTATTTTGTTTCCTTATTTAAATGTATATCCCACCCTTTCTCTAGGACACGGACAGATACTTCCCATATGGGATCTAGGGCTGGTTTGAAACAGCCTTTCCAATTTTGCAGACTTCCAAGTTCTACATAATTGCAACAGCTGTTGGAACAGCTGTCGGATTTTTGGTCAGAATTCTGATCAAAATAATTTTCCAATTGGAACTCCAACCAAATGATTTGAACATGTGCAAAATAGCTACTGCCCTACATTGAAGCTGCAGCTGTCATTTTCGTATATGGGAGTGGCCATTTTGTGCATGCACAAATAAGCAAAATTAATTCTAATCATTCCTATTGGAACACCATCCATTTTGAATTCCAATCGGAATAAACAAACTGCCTGGTTTCTGGGGAACTGGGGTGGAGTTTCAATTTCAGCCCTACCAGGAGTATTACATCCCACAGAGAAATCATGAGTAACCCCTTAAAGGTTGACTTCCTTCTTTTTTTGAAACCTTATGAGGGTCAGGGATTACTGTGTTTTTCATGTAAACACTTCGGCTGTGACAGTATTTAAGTTAAGAGCAGGATTTGGGAGGCTGTTCGCTCTACAGACCAGGAACTTTATTGACACTAATAACTTGTGAACATTGCTACAGTCTTAAATGGCAGTAGACGCAGCTCTTTTTATTAGCCAATTATCTATGGATAATAAAGCGGGTAAGAATGGAAACCATACAAGGAGAGGAGAAAGGAGCTAGGAATTTTTTAGCCTAGAAAAAAAGAAAAACAAGACAGGAGATGCTAGAGCTTTTCAAAAGGTTGGCACAAAAGTGATGGAGAACAGTTGTTTTCCGCTGACACGGAACATAGGATAATATTGAATGGGCTTAAACTGCAGTCAGGTAGAGTTTGTTTAAACATCAGAAGACTTTTCTTAGCCATAAGAACAGAGCTGGACAATGGAATAGGCTGCCACATGAAGTGGAACCTCCTTCACTAGATGATTACAAAAAAACAGCCGATGAAGTATCTGTGTGTGATGTTATAGATTAGGGTGGCCATACCTTCCCTTTAAAAGAGGACGCTTATGAAAAATTCATGGTGCAAGACTGCACTGGAACCATTGCAGCCCTGCAACATGTATTTTCCATAAGTGTCCTCTTTTAAAGGAAAAATATGGCCACCCTATTATAGATACATGACATCCTTCCTTAGAGCAAGGGTGGGGGCAGAAAATTTCCCCCTTTCTTCCCCAGTTACCTCCCAGCCTGCATCTGAGCACATTACACCTGTGCTCCGTGCTCTGCACTGACTGTCTATTGTCTTCCGGGCCCAATTCAAGATGCTGGTTATGACCTATAAAGCCCTACACAGTTTGGGTCCTGTTTACCTGCAAGATCGCCTCAGACCTCGGGTTGTTTCGCGGCCCCTGCTGTCAGCTGGGGGCACCCAGCTTGAAGTCCCTCAGGTATGGCGACGGCAGAAAGGGCATTCTCGGCAGCTACACCTCGGCTGTGGAACTCCCTCCCGTTGGAGGCCCATTTATCCCCAGACCTCCCCTCTTTCCGTAGATGTTGTAAGACCTGACTGTTCCACGGGGCCTTCCAGGGGGTGGGCGGGGGTAGGTGTGGGGAGTTCATTCTTATTTGAAACCATCATCTCCATTTTATATTTTGTAATATTTTAGATGTTTTTATTACTGTTGTTTTATAACAGTTGGATGCAGACCTCCGTCTGGAGTGGCAGGTGGAGGCAGTCGCTAAGGCTGCCTTCCGCCAGCTATATCTAGTGCGTAGGCTGTGTCCGTATGTCTCCGGCCCGGACCTGACCTCCTTCATCCATGCCTTCGTCACCTCGAGGCTCGACTACTGTAACGTGCTCTACTTGGGGCTTCCCTTGTTCTTGGTTCGGAGGCTGCAGCTAGTGCAGAATGCGGCGGCCCGTCTTCTTACGGGGACGGGCCATCGGGAGCATAATACACCTGTGCTCCGAGCTCTGCACTGGCTGCCGATAGCGTGCCGAGCCAAGTTCAAGGTGTTGGTGATGATCTATAAAGCCCTACACGGTCTGGGCCCCTCATACCTTAGGGACTGCCTCGCCCTCCGCGCCTCAGAGCGGCTCCTGCGGTCTGCCAGGGGTGCCTTCCTGGAGGTCCCCCGTATTAAGCAAGGGGCCACAATGGAGAGGGCATTCTCGGTAGTTGGGCCGCGGCTTTGGAACTCCCTTCTGGAGGAAGCTCGCCTGGCCCCTAGCCTGTTGACATTCCGGTGAAGTTGTAAAACCTGGCTGTTCGCCCAGGCTTTTGGGGAGGGTGGGGAGGGAAGGGTGTTTTTAGCTCCCCCACCTACTTTGGTTGATATTGTTTCTTAGTCCTGTTTTAATATTTTATATTATTTATGAGAATTTAACTGATTTTATTGTATTTTTAATGTTGGAAGCTGCCCCGAGCTGCATGGCAGGAGGGGCGGGGTATAAATTTATGAAAATAAATAAATAAATAAAAATAAATAACAGTGTTGTATGTCGCCCTGAGCTGCCATTAACCCGCTTCGAGGAGGGAGCGGGTTACAAATGCGCATAATAAATTTAATTAATTAATTTTGCATGCACAGATCAGATGCATGTCTATTGCAGATCTAATTCACAAGCTGATCGGGGTAGGCGGCTGGACTGGAAATGCGGGCCCGAAGGAACCAGGTACACGGTCCAGACCCAGGAGCTGCCCAGGCAGGCCAAAATGGGTTGACCTAGGTGGGTGTGTCTGTTTTCATGTCCACCCAGCCCGGTTTGGGGGTTTGCCATGACTGCCCATCATGTCAGGGGTCCGGCTGCACGTAGCTCCCCCCCCCGGTCAGGTCAGGCCTTGGGAACACGTGCTCTGTTCCTAGAGCTGACCCAATTGGGGGTGGTACCATGCGGCTGCACATTTATTTTCACTCATTGTCGTAACAGTGAAGACCGAGATCACGTGCATAATATTGGGTCAGGGAGGAGCTGTTCTCCCCAGCTTCAGCATTGTGCCCAACCTGCAGAGGAATAGGATTGGGGCTGAAAGACCAAGGTGAAGTGTGGGTGCATGGAGCCTAAGTTGTAAGCGATCACAATACATGAGACTGTACAACGACTTTACTGCTTACATGGTGCACAAGTTAAGGCAGGAATCTTAACTTACAATTTCCACACTTTTTGGAGTTTGACTGAATTTGTAAGAATCTTAACTCCTCTCTTAAATGGAAGGGTTTTTGATCTAAGACTTTTTGTCAACTCATTGGGATTAGAGCCAACAGCATCATCGCCGTTGAGAGTCAACAGGGCAAGCTGAATTCTGCTAAGTATGTTTTATGCAGTGCCAGATCAATCTATGTCCCTTCTTAAATTAGGCCTCCACTAATGTTGATTTAATTTTGTTGGAACAGCGCTTTTTAAAATCTAAGGCTGCTTAATTTTTTTTTAGAGCTCTACAAGCCAACAGAACTACCCCACAGCAAATTGGCTGGACTGATTTATCTAACGGTAATGTGAGCGCCAATGATTCCTACAGATTAACAGTTGTAAGACTGGATTACATTTCACAGGCCGTTGTTTAGTTTAAAATTAACACACTGTAATCCTCATTAAAACATCATATGTGAGATATCATTACAGTTATTATACAGTTTTCATCAAAGCAAATCGCATTATCGAGTCACATTGAATACAGCTCACCGTAGGAGCAACACGTATATGACAGGGCCCCCGTGATTTGCACGATTGGGGAATTAGCTTGGACCCTGGACAGGAATATGCGGGGTGTCTGCTACACCCAAACCTCTCATGGGGTCAAGTACTCCTAAATTTATATGTGACCTCCACACACTCCCCTACAGGCAGGCCTGGACCCACCAGCTTAGGGCTTCTACCAACACGGGTGGGTCCCTCTAAACAAAAGTTATACAAGTCAACAAAAGTCAAACTTAGAAAGAGCACACTTGAGTGCAGCAGTTCAGTCCTCCAGCTGAGGTGAGGCCTACTCACTTTCAAGCCTTGGTCTCAAGTAGTTCCAGTTAGGGCCTCGGTCTGGCCTGGGATGGGCTTTCATGCCCTGGCAGTCTGGAGCCTCGAGAGCTCTGTCTCTTTTGCTGTCTCCAGCCTACTGCTCTTTAAGTCCTTCAATCCTCTTTTCTTTAGACCTAGGCTGGGCCTGTGGTTCTGGCTGTTAAAGGGATACTTGAAAAATTACCCGGGTACTTGAAAAATTAGTCATTTCTGATACAGATTTTTAGATTTTCTGTTTACCGATCAGTAAATTGGGATAGAAAGTTGACATTCCTGGACATTTTGGGAAATGGGGTAGCAACTGTTACCTGATATTTTTAAGTTGATCTCAGTACCAATAATTCGAGGGGTTTACCGTTTTTGCATGTATTTGTTTCAGTTCTAGTCCTTAGGTTACCTGAAAACTTGCTATCTCTTACCAGCAGAAGTTGGGCCTATCGCCTGATCTATTTTGTCTGTGTTAATTTTTTGAACTCTGATACAAGTTCCATTCTGATTGGAGCTGAAATGAATCACCCATTCCTGAATTGATGGACATTTTCATCATTTTGGGAATCTTGCTGGATTTTGGGATGAGTTTTACTCATTCACCACATTCAGTATTTCAGCTTGCAAATTTTCATCATTTTTGTTATTTCTGGTTTCATCAAATTGCTGAAAGTACTAAAAGAACCAAAGGTACACAAATGTGTTTCCAAATGGAAACCCGAATAATTCGCCACAACAATTTACCCAAGCCCATCCTGACTGGTTAAGGCCAGCCATGAGACACAGGGGCCATTGCTGGAGGGGGTGGTCAACGCCTCACTTTGGGAGGGCAGACGGCCGAGCTGTCTTAAGGAGGCGGTGGTGCGGCCCCTGCTCCAAAAACCATCTCTGGATGTTGACTCCCTCTCCAGTTATTGGCCTGTCTCTAACCTTCCCTTTTTAGGAAAGATTATGTAGCTCAGCAGTTGCAAAAGCATCTGGGCCGACTCAGTTTTCTACATCCCTTGCAGTCCGACTTTCATTTGGTCTATGGCACTAAGACTGCACTTGTGGCTTTGGTCAATGACCTTCACCGTGAATTAGAGCAGGGTCGCTCGACCATGCTGATTCTATTAGATCTGTTGGCTGCTTTTGATACCATTGACCATGAGATGTTGGTGACTCACCTGCAGGACTGTGCTGGGGTGGGTGGACTGTTCTCGAACGGTTACACTTGTTTCTGGCCAGCGGAAATCAGCGAGTGGTGATTGGGGACCATTTTTCATCTCCCCATGACCTCTTGTGTGGAGTCTGCAAGGTTCTGTTCTGTCCCCTCTCCTCTTCAACATGTATATGCAGCCACTGGGTGAGGTCGTGAGGAGCTCTGGAGTTCATTATCATGAATATGCTGATGATGCTCAACTCTGTCTCTCTTTTTCATCCGACCCAGACCTCGCAGTCTCAGTGCTTACACGATGTCTGGTGGTTGTGGGGGACTGAATTAGGGATGTGCATGTTGTTTTTGCTGTTACAATAATGATAATGAAAATTGTCATTTTCATTATCATTATTGCAATAACGAAAATGACAATAATGAAAATAGAAATTAAAACAGCATTTTGTTTTTGAAATAAAGGGAAAAAACTATAAACCGTATTTCCAGCTAGAATGTTTATGTCTCTTATTCAATTGTGATGAAAATTGGGAATATTGTACCCCCAATGGAGGGCATTGTGTGTACCAATTCCTAAAAAAATGCAATAAAGAAAACAGATTTTAGAAGCAATTGAATATTGTGATTTTACAAAAGCTCCATACACATTCATGGCTACTTCTTTGTCTTCCATACAATTTGTGTGACACCTAGGAATGCCATGTCCCTCCACAACCTTAACAAACCTGCACATTTTCAGAAAGATTGGATGAAGGGTCCTGATGGTATAAGACATTAACTTAAAATATATTTCCAGTTGTAACATTTGTATCTTCCATGCTGTTTACACGATATTTGGCAGGAATTTNTTTGAAACAATTTGATAAGGGAAACAGATTTTAGAAGCAACTGAATGTTGTGATTTTAAGAAAAGCTCCATACACATTCATGGCTACACCTTCTTTATCTTCCATCCAATTTGCATGAAACCAGTGAATATCATGTCCCTCCACAAGCTTAACACACCTGCCAATTCTCAGAAAGGTTGGATGAAGGGTTCTGATGGTAAAAGACATTAACTTGAAAATACATTTTCAGCTACAACATTTGTATATTCCATCCGGTTTACAAGTTATGTGGCAGGAATGTATCACATACCTTCCCTGTCATCTCTGACAAACTACAGGACAATTTGATAAAGGGACCCAATTTTATAAACAATTGAAGCTGTCTCCTTGAAGATCATTACTCCGATAAACAGCAGCACATGCAGTGCCAGTCAGAGGCAGGCACTTGGCATGGCAGGGGGAGAGAGGCTGTAGGGGGGAGGATGTGGAGCAACCCAAAAGACTGACAGGCACATTCACTGGCCAATTACTGCATGCTTCTAGCTTTACAGGACCAATCAGTAGTGGCTTCGAGGCAGTCATAGGGGGTGGCCCTTAGGCGGGCAGAGAAGGGACATAACTGGGACTTTGAGAATAGCATCCTAGCAATCAGGATACATACTTTAGTTTACACATCCAGGTTGGCCAATTATCATCACAATCACATCCTGCAGCACTGGGACCGAGGACATAAGAGAATCTCTACTGGCTTTCTCCTAAACAGATATTTCTGACTTCCCAGTAACAAGTGAGGGAGAGATGTTGGGATGATCGCAGCACAGAATGAGGATATTTGGTTGACATTTCTGCTGGCCAATTGGCATCACAAACTGACACCACAGTGTCACGTAAGAGAAACCCTGACATAGGCTCCTTCTCTGCATATGCTGTGCAGGCTTATGAAATTGGGACCCTTTATCACAACTTTCTGATATTTTGCAGAGTTGATTGGGAAAGTGTGATATACAGCCCCCCCCCCGCAAATTTCATGTACATTGGTTGGACTATAAAGATGTTACAGTCAGACATATGTTTATAAGTTAATTGCTTATACCACCAGGACCCTTCATCAAATAAATGTTGGCAGAGATAGTAAATATGGGAAGGGGTATAAACTTGCCATGTTTCATCTACATTAAATGTGAGACAAAGAAGGAACACCTAAGAATGTATATGAAGATTTCTGCAAAATAAATTAATTCAACAGCTTCTAAAATTGGAGTCCTTTATCCAATTGTTTTGGAATTTAGAACACAAAATGCCTTCCATTGGAGGTACACTCCTTCCAGGTATCAGTCAAATATAGTAAAAAACAACAACGTTACAGCCATAAATGTGGTTTCCATTGAAACCAAATGGAAAATGAAAACAAAAGCAGAAACAAAAAGTTGATATTTATGAAAACAAAAATGACAGTTTTAACTAATGAAAACAAAAACATGGTCCCCTGGTGCACACCTCTATATAGGATGAGGGCAAGATGATTGAAGTTGAATCCTGACAAGATGGAGGTGATACTAGTGGGAAGGCCATGGTTGCTGTGTCCTCCGTCATTGATGAGGTTTTCCCCCCACTGGTTCCGGAGTCTGGGAGGGCTCCTTGATACGCAGCTTCATCTAGATGCCCAGGTTGGAGCTGTGGCGAGGAGCACATTCCACCAATTATACCTGGTACAACGGCTTCGGATGTACATATCAGACTCCAGTCTGGCAACTATCATCCACGCTTTATCATGATGGGACTGTTGCAACGCACTCTACGTGGGGCTGCCCATGGTGATGGTTCGGAGACTGCAGCTGGTGCAGAATGTGGGAAAGGTCTGCTGGGAGCATATTACACCAATGCTCTATTCTCTGCGCCGGCTGCCTATAGTCTTCCGGGCCTGATTCAAGGTGCTGGTTCTTACCTATAAAGCCCTATACAGCTTTGACCCCATATATTTGCGAGATTGCCTCACTCCCTATGTTCTGGATTGGTGCCTGCGGTTGGCCATGGGTCTCCTTCTTGAAGTTCTCCGGGTATCCCAGGAGGCGACTATAGAGAGGGAATTCTTGGTCGTCACACCAAGGCTATGGAACTCCCTCCTGGAAGAGGAGCTACTTGGCCCTGCATGCACAGAAGAGCTGCTCGGCCCTGCAGGCACCATATTTGAAAAGGGCACCCAGGACCAAGAAGTGCTCTGCACATGTTCAAGCTTTGGTTTTTTTTCCCTTTTTAAAAGAAGAGCTGGGAAGCAGCCCAGCAGTAGTGCAGAGCAAATCAGGGATCAGAACCACCACCCCCTGGACAGACCCTGGAGGTAAGTACACCCTGCCTGACTCTCCTCTAGACCCCCAACCCCACACCCAGACTTTCACTCCCCCCCCCAGGTGGGGAGGCCACATAAGTGCCGGAGATGCCCCTTGATCAACTCCGACCCCCCCACTGGTCCCCACACCTGTAACTACAACCCCCACCCACCCTCCTTGAATTCTCACTGGCTCTCGATGAGAAGGGTGCTTCTCAGTTCAGCTCATCTTGAGGCTAGATGGGAAACACCCCCCTTCTCACCAAGAACTGGCAAGAACATAGAGGCGAGTTTCAGCCTTAGGCAGGATATCAAAATTCAATAAAAGCTGGTTTGTTTAAGTAGCATCAGGAAAGTAACAGATCTGCCATTTTCAAGACCGCATATTGAATTCATGGCAAAGACTGGAACTAAACCCTAGTCCCCCAAGTACAAGACCTGGTCCACTAGGCTACACTGACTTTCTATTTTATTAACCGTTTTGTGATAAGGTCCATAGCCATTGCCTTCCTGGTGATACACCTGACTCATGGTAGCATGCAATAATATATTTTTTTGGTGGGAACTGAGGAGTAAGACCCCACCAGAAGACGGTCGGCCATGGTTTTGTGGTCCTGCCATACTTGGACTATGTAGGAGTCATGGGCAACAAGCTTAGCACTCACTTAGCATTGTGTGTCGAGTCAATATGAGGGAGCAGGAGCTAGTGGTCATGGTGGGAAATTTTGGGACAGGAGATTATGTGAAGGCTTAGGTAAATGAGCTCTTCTAACCCTGATGAGCATAGTATAAGCGTAGACAAAGTCAATCTCACCTCCCAGGCCAGGACTAAAACTGAAACTAGTACTGACAAAAATTGGTATAATCTTCGAATTTCCAATACCCCTATGCGTCATTCAGGTGATGAGCAGGGAAAGAATTTCTGCCGCAGCTGTGCCACCTGTAGTTACTATCCATGAATAGAGCTGAAACGGGTACCTGATTTGATACCTGTAGGCAATACCCACATTTTTGTGCAATAGTTCGGCTATCTGAGTTGGCACACAAATACCGTTCAAACACCTGAATACTCAAAATTACAGGTTTTTGGGTTTGGGGAGCCTGAAAAATACCTGATTGCCCCCCCCCCCCAAATCTGGAAACAGAAGTCAAGAAATTTTGAGGGAAACAGTATTATGGTCAGTTGGGTACCAGAGTGGACACTGTTTGGGGTACTGAAAAGTGCTAGACATTTTTGGTTTGACTCTGATATCATGAATTTGTTGAGTTTACCTGTTTTTGCATGTGAATCTTTCAGCTCTGTTAATGAGCCATCATGGTGTCTTGGGGTATGTTTTATGTTAGATCCCCAGATGAGGGGATCTATCAAAATGATTCTAGGAACTTAGTCTTTTCTGATCAAGGAATGATCAAGTCAGTCTTTAAAATTATTTAAAAGCTTCAACGATGAAGAGAATAAATGACTAAAATTGATTAAATAAAAACACAACACTAAGAATAATGAAGTATACTCTAAAATCACTACAAATTAAATAGAGTATTATGGAAACAAGCCAATTGTCAAAGTTTAATAATCTAGATAATATAGCACTGATGACTAAAATACCTGCTTATAGACAGTTGCCCTCATCCGGCCAGGCTAAAGAAGAGTCTCACCCAGTTCCCTGGAGCCCATTTCTTCATGTGCGGGTGATGGGTAGAGATGGGTGGAGTATGGGAGGGCACACGCACCCCCACTTGATGCCCACAGTGTTCCCACGGGCACCAACCCATCGCTCCTTCACCAATGCAGTGTTAATGGGGGACGGGGAAGGTGCCCATGTGAAAAGGCCCTTAGATCCAAAGTAAGAAAGAAAAAAGACTCATTTGAAAACGGGGATTCTAAAGTAGGGGTGTCCAAAAGGAACTGACTTCATTTTCATTTGTTTCAAGAATACATGCATTTGGGGGGTTTCATTAAAAAATCCCCTTTCATTTTTTCATAATATTTTGTATTCAAACCAATTTCATTTTTTTTAAAAGAATAAAACAATCATTGTGCATGCACAAAATGGTTGCCGGACATTGTGCACAGGTGCACCCTTTTCCAAAATGAAGCTGGCAGTGTTGCCACCATTTTGGAGAAGGGCAGCCAGTCTGCACATGTGCAGTGGCCATTTTGCACATGAGCAGACTGGCTTCCTTTTCCCAAAATGGCAGTGATGTTGCTGCCACCATTTTGGAAAAGGTTGTGCAAATGCAGAATGGTCTGGTGGACATTTGTGCATTTGCAATGCTTTTTATTTTATTTTATTTTTTAAATAAAAAAAATAATTATATATCTATATCTATATCTATATCTATATCAATGAAAATGAATGAAATCAAACAAATGGTGTTTGTTTATTTTATTTTCAGGTCTTTAGTTACTAAAACAAATTGTTACTCCATTCTTTTTAGTAACTAAAAAAATGAAAGCAAATTGCACTCCCATATTCTAAAGTGAACTCAATCCCAAAAAGAGAATGAAATCCAAAGCAAGAAAAGTAACAAAATAATTGAAGCATTCTCATCGCCATCGGTCTTGGTCCTCAGTACTCCATTTCATTGGTCAAAGCTGATCCTAACAAAGTTGGCAAGAAAGTTTTGTTTTGGCTAGTAAGGCAATACTTTCCACCTTAAACCATAACTGTGCCTAGTGTACTTAGTCTTGAAAGATACTGGGCATGTTCTATTTTCTTAGAGTGTCTTACTACCTCTTTCTGAAGGAAAAAGGAAGGTGAAAAGCAGAAAAACCATCAGGTCGATCGAAGCAGAAGGGGGGAAATTCCTTCTCATCCCCATGTAGGCTGCTTGAAAAACACATAGTGCCTAAGTCAAAAGGGCACGTGGGTGGGCAAATTCTTGCTCCAAACCTCATGAATACCACAGCCCATTGCACGCTGGGCAGTGCTATTTAGATGAGAAGCCTCTTGCACCATGCAAAAGTGCTCCCTAGACCTGAGAGACAGGAAGGCCGAGGAGTCCTGTTTCGTCATTTCTGACTCTGCCAGCTAGAGCTGCAACAAGTACTCCCAAAAATGGATATAACCATGGAATTTCCACTTCCTGCATCAAAATGAAAATTCTGGGTGCTTTTTAGTACCTGAACCAGCTTTTGATTGGATACCCGAAATACCAAAATGTCAAAATATCGACAGACTGGTATACCAAAATATCAGTTTTTATTGATTTTTGTCCAGGATTTCAGGAACATTTGGCGGTATTGTTTTGGTTTTTCAAGCCTTTGTGTGGGAGTTGCTACTGTGTGTGCACTTGAGTCAGCCCAGTGGAGAGGAGAGGAAATTGTTGACACCTGGCTCCTCCTCTGCAGGTCTATCCACAAGAGGTGGCCCCTGAAGGTGCCAGCTCTTTGGGATCAGCTGAAGGGCAACACCCAAAGGTGTAGGCTGTTGGTGGGCCATTGGTGGGATGTAGTGGCTGTGGCGAGGAACTTAAGATCACCTGTGCTCAGTGCTTGATGTTGGACCTCCCTCTGACAGTGGCAAGGGATCTCCTGGTTGAGATCAGGAGTCAAAACCAAACAGAAGCTGTTCCACAGCCAGAGGAGAGAGTTCTGGGTACCCAGAGGAGGGAGTGTCAGGAACCATGGAGAGTGTCTGCACGATCAAGAAAAGAAGCCCCCGGAGACATTAGAATTCTGAACCAGTGACTGCCCATAGCTCCCTGGTAATTAGTTTCAAGTGGAAACTCTTGTTGTGAGTGCATGCAGGAGTCATTGACTGTATTATATTGCACTGCTTTGTTCTAACCCTCTTTGTTTGCTTTATTATGGAGCTCAGATCATGAATAATATCTAGGACACTAGATCCTCAAAGTTTGCCTCAGCAATTTAGATCTGAGAATGTCCCTGTACTATCTGGGCCTCTCCACCACTTAGATAAAACCACTCTAATTCGGCTTAAGCTCACACATCTCTTTGCACCTAACTCTTGTAATCGTGATTACCCAGAGGGTGTACCCCTCTCAAATGTTCATAATTTTCAAATTAGTCCTATTCATCTCCAAGATTCTGCCCAGGGATCCCTATCTGAACCGCATCTGCTTCAGTTAGAAACTTGGAATAACTCTCTTGCTCAAAATCTCTTAGTACTTAAAGAGACTTAGGGTATTTTCAGACGTGATGAGATCACAGTGAACCACAGTGATTACCCACCTGTGGTCACTGTGCCCTGCACGTCTGTTCGGCGGCCGCCAGATGTTCGCCACACTGAATACCGACATGGGGTCAATTTCAACCACGCTTCCCGGGCTCCTGGTGCAAGAATCCCCGGAAGTGTGGTGAAAGTGATTTCAGGTGGGCATCAATAAAAAGTAACATCTGGTCGGCTATCACAGTCCGGAATCCCCGGCGGGATTCCGGGCCGTGGTGATCTCAGCCAGATGCTGCGGCGGCATTGGCCTTGCCACCCGCCCGTCTCCCCAGAGGGCGGGCGGCGAGGTAGCGTGGAGGAGGTGGGGCCAGGCGGCTGCACGTTGTGCCGTGTGGCCCCGCCCCCTCCATGGTTCCCTGCCGGAATCCCCAGTACATCTGTTTGCCGTGCCTGGATGATCCCGGCGGGGAATCTCTGGGTTGTTTTCGGGACGGAGTGAAGCCACCCCGTCACGTCTGAAAACACCCTTAAAGAGACATCACGGACTTTGGGAATAAATTTGGGAGTATCTTTAATAAATACATTTAGTATGTTGGATGTTGTGAATGAGTCCTTATTCCAGTTCCAGATTCTACTTGGTGGGTTGTGTTTAGCATTTTCTAATGCTTTCAAGAATTTTCCCAATCTTCCCTGTGGGAAGTCATCTTTTCTGGATGTTGCTACCTAGACTTATGAACCCCCATTGGATAATTTAACCCCAATGAGCTTTGGTTCACATTTTAACCCTAAGATTTTGAAATCTCCCCCTCCCTCACCACACCCCTCCTAAAGGAGAACTCATATTCAAAAAGATGAAAAAGGAACATTTGTTTATTGATTTATATGAGAGAAGTGGAAAATAATGATAAAAGCCCCTTGCCCGAGTTTGATGACTGACGTGATATCTCTCTTTAGTTTTCCTAATACAAGTTTCCTTTCCCTCCTGTAACATCAGCAAGCAGCCTCTGTCATGTCCCAATGAGCAGAACGGTTTTCTGACACTACCATCCCCTATGCGGTGTGTCATGACATGGTTAAGTCAAGAGGGTAGGGGCCAAATATCTCCTTTGCCTACTCTCTTCCCAGTGCTCATGGCCATCACTGTGTAACAATAATAGGAATCAGGGCTCTAAATGACACTTATTGATGGTATCTCTTCAGAACAAATGTGGAAGTGTATTATCTGAGGAATTTTTCATCCTTGGTGACTATGGGCATCTTTAGACATAACAAAGATCGAGTGTCAAAACCCCTAAGCACGTGTTTGGCCATTGTGTGTAAGCACCATAACAATCCCAACACCAATTTGTCCACCCGTTGAACATGTGATGTGAACACCATTGCATCACACGGACAATTTGCATATTCCGACTGAACACGTGGCCAACATTGTTTCTAATGATATCATTTGGCGTGTTAGCAGGCAGTAGCCCTTGTGTGCTGAGACGGGGGATGAGAAAAACACTGATTTTCCCCGAGGTGGGCTGACCCATGTCTAAGCATCGTCACATGGTAAACACAGGGCCAAACTGGTTTTTATATCAAGGTCAAAACACACATTCAGACACCCGCTGATGTTGTCTAAAGACAACCCTTAACCTCGATTGTTCTGTGACTAAGTCAAGTTTGAAAGGAAAGTAAACTACACGGCCAGAGGCAATGACGTCTGAGGGCAAGGTCTAATACATTTAAGTTGTACTCCCTTTCCTAGAACATCCTTTCAATTTCTTTAGAATAGCTGTTTATACATACGTATGCCAGTAAGAATGGCATTGTTTGCTGCCTTCTTAAGCACTGTAATAACCTTTAGATCTTTTGCTATTAAAATCCCTGCTAGATAAGGGTGATGGAGTTTGTTTAAGTCTGTCTTGAATCAGAACTTGATTTAGCTTTTCAGACATCTTTTTGATATTACCATTTCATGAAGAAGCTTCCGACATAAGTAGAACTTCTCTATGTAAAGAAAGGCATCAAATATTTCCACTTCAAGGGCAACCAAAGTCCTTCTATGCTACAACAAAATATATTTAAGAGTGCTTAGCTTCCTGGCACAGTTTATTGTATCTCAAATAATGACGTCAACACAATTGAACTGGCATTATAATATATACTAGAACGGGGCAGAATAAAGTCAAAACTGGTTTTCACTGTCTTCTCAAAGGATGTCATTAAGGAACATAATAATTTTAGCTTGTTTGTTGGCTAGATCAACTGTAAATAAGAAAGAACCTACAATTAGACAACTTGGGCCACATCTTCAGGTGGTGGTATTTAGTGTAGGTGTATCAGTAAACTTGAACAGAATTCTGCAGATGACAGTTCATATAGTCATGGTCTAATGCGCTACTATATACACTGCATGTTCAGCTAAATATGACATTGTCGACGCATCCGGAAAGAGACAACAACTCAGTTGCTGGATTTAAACAGAATTAGGCTAGGTTGGGTAAATTGCCTCGCAATTTCAGGTCCAGTACCCTAACCAAAAACAGGTTAACTTTAACTGCCGGGACTTGACCTGGATGTGCCCTCCAGTGCCAGCCCCCTTTTGACACCCACGTCTCCCCTTTGCTGTCCGGCTATAGGCCGTGCTGAAGGGAACAGCATCCTTTCTGAATTGGAGTAAAGATGTGATACTGAAAGATTGGGGACTGTGCCTGTCCCTGCCCTCCTTCAAAGACACCCTTCCCAGGGAGGCTACCCTGGACCTTGTCGTTCCCTGCTTCTGCACCAGGTGTCACCTCCCCATCTCTTAAGGAGATGACTCTGCCTACTACTTACTTATCCTATAACACTATAATAGTACTGGACCCCTGCCACTAAGGGGCCACCATGTTTACTCAGACAGGCCTGACCCCCACCCTCGCCTAACTCACTCTTACAACTTACAACAACGTAGCTTTCAGCACAACCAAGTAGTGTTCATTTCCTTCCAGGGACAAGTAGACCCCGTCAGAGTGGTACAATTCTGGCAAACTATAATTTATCCCATGATGTGAGATCCGTTGCCCCCTGCTTGTGCTAAGCCATTTACTAATTTCCCTGTTGATGTTGCGGCAGATTTAATTGATTTTGCCCGGACTGGTCTCCTTGTCCCATTTTATCCGAGCCACCAGGTCATTCCAGATAATTCTTGTGATGGGGAAGAGCTCCTCCACCTCCAGAAGGTCGGCCTTGATGTGCACTATGAGCCTGACCCCTTTTATCCTTGTCAGGTGATTCTCCCCCAGATGGATTACAGCTATATCTGGTGGCCGTCCTCGTGGTGTTGCCCTGACGGCAGGTAGCAACTGACTCCAGCGCATCTGACTCCACCCCATCCAGCAGATATCTGCTGGGGCGGATAGGCCCAGCTGGGATCCCCACTGGGTCTGGCCGACTGTTTTCCCAGCCCAGCGCACTAGGCTGTGGCCTACGATCCAGATCACACTCCTTCTGGGGGCCATCGTCACACCTATATGCACAGATGAGAATATAAATTCATGGGCAGGGTCCCGAATATAGGTGCAGTATGCCCTGGAATGCCATCATCCCAGTGCCCGTATTTCCTGTTCCGGGAGGCCGGCTGCTGCAGCAAAAGATGCTGCCCCTATTCTAAACGAATGACAGCCAAATTCCGAGGGGGTGAGGCCAAGGTGACCTATGGCTGCCCTCAGTACTGCCATGAATTGGTATCTGGTGAGGGTGGGAACCTGCTGAATGCCTAAAAAGGGGGTCTGGTGCCACGGAATGAGCTGCGAGGAATTCCTCTATGGCCGGGACCGGGCACAGCTCAGGAGAGCAAGCCTGATAAATGGTATTCCCCCTGACCTATCCCCCTTTGGTCGGTCTTGGACTGCCATAATCTCAGGCAGAGCACCTGTTGGTCAATTCTTACATCAGTAATGGAGAGGACCCACCCTGATTTGTCTGTGACAATCTTGCTTACCCTGAATGCTCCAAAAAAAGTGACCTTAAATGCTGCTGCAAAAAGCATTGCTTCATAAAGGTCAAAACAAACAGTTTGAAGTGCAACACACAATCTAACAAGCAGGTGAGGGGTGATAGGGGCCCTGGTTCTGTGACCTGCCCATGTGATCAGCTCTCCATCATTCTCCTGGTGAAAAACCTTTATCGGGAGGGGGGACACCTTCCAAATTGCTCATGAAACCAAGAGCCGATAGCTTGCTCACAATGGTCCCTACAGCTGAACCTTGCTGTCTCAGGGCCATGGCGAATAGCAGTATCTGTGCTTTGGGGATGGGGAACCCCAGCCCCCATCCGCGGTGGTCCCAAAATTCCTAGAATTCCCTGAAGGCCCTTTTGTATGCTGCTTGGGTTCGGGTTACCAAGGATCCTTTTATGATGTTGTACAGGTCTAGGACCCAAGGCTCCACACCACTGGAGGTATGGGTTCTGGGGAGAGTCTGGCTCCAGGTGCCAGGGAGTGGAAATGCTCCATCTAGAAGCGAGAGAGGGCATTGGCTATATTGTTACTGATGCCTGGTACGTGCCTGGCCACAAACAAGATGTTGTGCCGCAGGCACCTGCACCAATGCCCTAACCAGTTTCATAGCTCATGGGGATCTTGAGGACAGGGCATTGATAATGTGAACCACTGCCATGTTGTCGCACCAAAAGAAGACACAGCGGTTGGTAAACTGAGCAGCCCAAAGGTCCCTGGTGATGCCCTGCTCCGTCCACTCCGGGGGTCACGGCCTGGCACACCACTTGTCCATAAAATATACCCCAAAACCATACCCCCCTGCCACATCTGACTGGACTTGCAGCTCAGCCTCCATCAGGAGCTCCTCTCGCCAAAAGCTGACCCCATTGAAGCCTTCGAGGAAGTATGCCCACGTTCGGAGGTCATTCCTCATTTCCCACGTGACCCTAATGTGGTGGTACACTGGGGAGTCAACCCTGAGTCTGGCATAAAGCCGCAAAAAAAGGCCCGGCCAGGCGCCACCACCCTGCATGCAAAGTTAAGGCTCCAAAACAGGGATTGTAGCTCCCTAACCGTGATCTTCACTGCATCCAAATATTTGTCCATCTTTGCTTGAAAGACATCAAGTTTGTCCCTCAGGAGGTGAGAGATGGCACGTGTCATGTCGAGCTCGATACCCAGGTATGTGAGTGAGGTGGCTGGCCCCTCCATTGTCTCTGGGGCCAGGGGAATACCTTGGCTACCCGTTCAAAAGTCTCCATCAGCCCTACACATTGCCTTGTTCTGGGAGTGCCAATGAATAGGAAATCTTCCAAATATTTTGTGACCCCCTTCGCATGCTGCTTGACCATCCATTCCACAATTGAACTAAATCGCTGAAAAGCGGAGCAGGAAATTGAACAGCCCATCGGCATTGCTCGGTCATAACAATATTTTCCTTGGAAGTGAAACCCCAGGAGATGGAAACTATCAGGGAGAACAGGCAGCAGCCAAAAGGCGGATTTTATGTCACACTTGCCCAGCAATGCACCCCAGACTGCAGCCTTGACCAGCCGCACCACCAAGTCAAATGTGGCATGGTGAACAGATGCGAGTTCCTTGGGGATAGTGTCGTTAACTGACCCTCCCCTGGGGTGGGACAAGTGGTGGATTAGGTGGTATTGGCCAGGTGCCTCCTTCGGCACTGCCCCCAATGGGGAAATATGAGGTTTGGGAAGGGGGGGCATGAACGGGCCCGTGACTCTACCCTCCCGGACCTCATTGTCTAGCTTGGACCTAACCACCTGTTCCATCCCGGAGACAGACTTCAGAATGGGGGCACTTCTCGTGTGCTGTACCCCTATTGCAGGGATCCCGAACTCCTCCCGTAAACCACCTCTTGTCTATCAGGGTGCCCTCCCAATGCTTTCTCCAATTTCTCAATTCTTACTGAGGTTGGCACCCTTCCCCGGGAGTCCCCCTTGTGTGCTTCCTTGATTACCCTTGCCCAGGGGGTTCTTCTCTTTTGCCCAGAATTGGCACCCTTTGTTAAAGACCATTGTAGCATGAAGCTACAGATCTCCACAGATAGGTGTAGCAAAATCTGCACCAACTGTGCTCACATCTTCCTGAGCGAACAAATTCCCAGCACTGCCCTTCCCCCCCCCCCGGATTTTGGGCCCTTGTGGCCCTCTCTCCGAAAAGGGTCATTGGCCAGGGCTACCCCCCTTGCATTAGCACATGGCCACTGTCTGTCCTGGGGCATTGACTGTATCATTCATTCAGTCCAACCAAAGGTCGTGTGCATGGACATCTTACCTTAAACCAGATGTGTATGATGCCCTGTGCTGGAATGCCTCCTCGTACCTGAGCCAGGCCCCTTGGGGGCCCCGAGTTATACTCACAACAGACTATTTCCGTGTACTTCCTCAGGGTGTACGCCCTGTCTGGGCATGCCTGGACCATGACCCCCTGAAAAGTGGAGTAGGCCAGGGTCCAGTTGGCCCAGTTCCTGTCTGCTTTAGGGAAAAAGAACTGCTCCTTCTCCTTATTTTCCTCCTTGGCATTTGGGTCTGGTATCGGGTCCGAAAATAAGAGGGCAAATATATCCATATACTCACCCTTCCAAATCCATTCCCTGGTAGGCTGGTGTAGGTGGCCCCCTATGGGGGCCGAGACCTGAGAATACCCGCCCCCACTCAGAGGTGGGGGCTGCATCCATGTTTCAGTGCTCCCCAGCTGCGCCCGGGGAGCCTGGGGAGTTCCATCAGCCCCTATATCCCCCTACCACTGTCCACCCGCCAGGGGGGTGCCAGAGCCCTCTCCAACAGGTAACCACCCATCCCTGGTTTCCCCCATACCTCCGTATGCCACGGTTTGGTTTCCTCGGTCGGGTATAGCTCACTGGGGATGGTATCCTGGATCATGGCCCGTAGCCCGCTCTCAAGCACATTGAGTCTCTGCAGTGTGTCCAGGTTCTCTTATTCAGGTGGTTCATGCCCGTAGTCTCAGTCTGTGTGCCGGGGGTGCCTTGTTCCTGGGGGGAGAGTGAGGAGCCCTGCCCTTCTATGGGGGGTTCTGGGGGGGGGGCGGCTGCTGGTGCTGCAATTGCCTTTGCTAAGGACATCGACTCCTCCACTCCTTGGCCCCGGTATAAGTGGTTGGGGGTCCGCCAGAGTTAGACCCTCCCACTGCCTCCCTCTATTCCTACCGGCCCAGGCTCTTCCCTATATCTGGCAGGTGGGATCACCATCCTCTTTCCCACCCCACCGCCTATGGGGGGGAGGAGCCGGATATGCTGGGGGGTATGGAGCCTGGTCTATAAGCCAGACCTATGGCCATGGTGAAGCTGTGCATCATGTCCAACAGGTGACATCCACACTGGGCCCATGCTGCCCTGAGCCCCTGCCATTGGCCCCTCTATGGGTACTGTTCCCAATGCTGCTAACGCTGCTCCCAGCGCTGCTGACTGGGTGGTATCCCCCCCACGCAGGAACAAGTTGCTGCATCATGTCCTTGTAGGTCTCCAGTCTGACCTGCATTGATAGCAGCACCACTGCCTGTGGGCCCTCTGTGGGCCGCCCTGTCCTGGCCCTTTCATAGGGAGCTGGCTGTGGCGGCGACGGTGTAGTTGGCCGTGGCCTGCCTTTCTTGGATGCCTTGTCCTTTGTTCTCCCCATCCCCCCAGTGAGACCCAAAGGGCCAATAAAATTAGGTGGGGGTTGGGAGTAAAGCTAGTGACCCGGCCCTGACAAGTCTGGCTTTGTCCTCTATTCCCCAGAACTGGAGGGGGGGAGACCACGCAGGACCGTGCCTGCAAGACTCATGCTCTGAGGCTTTTGGGGGAGAACCTTCCTTCGTTTGTGCCCTGTGCAGCAAAGGGAACATGGAGCTGTCTGCTGCTGTGGATAGCTATTCCGGTTCCAACCCCAAATGAGGAGGGAGCCTCTCAGCGGGTGGAACAGCCCCTGCCCTCCACTGGGGAGGGCCCTCGCAGCCTGCCTCTGGATTGACTGCCAGCTCCATTGCTAAAGGCAACCTTCACCGGGCTCGGCGCTTTTCCCATCAGCCCCGCACTTTTTCCCTGCTGCAGGGAAAACCTGATATTATTGTTTGGAATGGGGACCCATTGGAGGGGTGCACGCAGATGGGAAGTGGCCTCCTTGCTCCCACACTCATCAGAAAAAATGGTGAGTAGGGAATTTCCCCAACTCAGCAAAGAAGTACATAGGCAGGGGAGGAGCAGGGAGCAGCAACCAACAACCAGACCGGAGGAACAGCATCCCTCTGGGTAGCCAGGTAGTCCATCCGTTTGTATTTGGGTACCAATTGGTGCCCAAATGCAACCGGGGCAAGTCGAGCACCCCAGATTCAATTAGGTGAGCTGCTTGCTGTGTACCTAGTTGCAGCTCTCGTATGTATGGATATATTTATCTATTTATACTTCTATTGTTATGCCCCCCACACACATACACACACACACATCTGGCAGCTCGGGGCAGCTCACAATAAAAATATCAATAAAACAAACATTCAATAAATACAAAAATATATAAAAATAAAAAAACAAAAACAAGGAGGAGTCCATAAGAGCATAAAAAGGGGAAATAACATCCCCACCCTAACCCCCACCCACTACCCATCTACCCTGCCAAAATCTCCGTGAACCAGCCAAGTCTTACAACGGTGTCTGAAGGAGGGGAGATCCAGGTACAAGTGGGCCTCATCTAACTGAGAGTTACACAGCTATGGTGCCGCCATCAAGAACAACCTCTCAAATGTAGCCCCCAGCCACACGTGGGGGGACCTCTAACAGGATTTCCCCAGCCTACCACAGGTGGGGATTGACGGTGAGGCAGTCCCATAGATAGGCTGGGCCCAGACCATTTAGGGATTTATAAGTAAGAACCAACACCTTGAAACAAGACCAGAAGACTCCCCAAAAGGAGGCGGGCTGCCGCATTCTGCACTAGCTGCGGTCTCCAGACCACATAGATGAGTCCTTAAACTTTTAACGTTGTTTTTTTTTTTAAAAAAAATGGAGTGTGTTTTCATCCCAATCTCATAGTTAAGTAATACTTTGAATTTGTCTAAATTATATATGCAGATTTTATACAAATTATGTGCTGAATTTTGAGAGTCACTATCCCTCATTTCAGAGTCCAGCAGTGGAGAGGTATGTTGGAAGAACAGGATATAAATAAATTAGATAGTTCAGGGTGAGAAGACTGGCACCTCCATTTGCAACCAATGATCCTTGGTCTTTTGAGAAGGTTTTTAGTATGCAAATTGAGCTTTGTTCTTCATCAGTTTTCTGTAGACATAAGGAGTGAGTGGTGTCAAAAATGAAGAAGCTGTTTCCAACTTGGATAAACTAGGCTATCTCATCGTTCAAATCAAAGTGAGAGGAAAGGAGAGCTGTATTCTGATTTACCTACGGAGAGCTCTTCCAATTCTCCCTCTATTAAAATTCTCCAAACCGCCCTGGCTTTAGATGGATTAATAGTACTTCAATGCATCTGTGATAGATTTGACTTTTAAATTTCAACAGCTGGCACAATACCTCAGATTGTGTTCATCGCTACTTCCTGAGGACATGTATATTACAGAATGCTCATTTTGATTTCCATCCAAGTCCAGTTGATCTTGGTAGGAAAATAAACCAAACGATGGGGCTGATCCCAAAGCCTGTGCGGTGGGTAAACCTTGTGCATGCAGCTTCTGCAGACCCCAAGCACACCGTACTATCAGGGCTCTGGACCCGACGGATCCTTCACATGCAGTGGTTTGGAATCGAATCCTATATCTCTCTACTTTTTTACATGATTGAAGTGATTATATATGTTAGAGAAGTGTGTTTTACTGGTTTCCTTTTTCCTGTAGTACTACAGATAGAGCAATGGTGGAATCAATGTTGCTTGTGGAATCCCATAGTTAAAGTGTAGGATAGAGGGGTTGTCCTGAGTTTTAATCCTGATTTAGCCATGGATTTCTTTGGTGGCCTCCAGCAAGTTACTGGCTCAGTCGGCTACAGTCCCAAACCCCGTCCACTTGGGATCCACGTGGATTCTGGGGAGTAGTGTGGGACCAATTCCAACTGCGGAAGCCACACACACTGCCATTGCTGGCACATAGTGCTGTGCAGAAACAGCAATATGTGGGGTAATATGTGAGGCTTGGGATCGGCCCCACCATCTCTTCTCTGGACTTGTGCGTGGGTTGTGTACATGTGCGTGCACATGGGTTGTGCGCAGGTTGTGCAGGCCATAGGATTGGCCGCACTGACAGTGACTCAGCCTTGGCTCACCCCAGTGAACCAAGGCCCCTGTGTGCTGAGGCTACCTAAAGAGAAAATGACTGCCACCACTAGAAATCTCTGCCTTTGAAATGACCTCTTTCGGACCTTACTTGGGGCTTTTATGTTAGATGGCTGTGGTGGAGCAATCTGAAGTAGACGGGGTTAGTGATCAGTATACCGGTCTTGACAACCCTGTGTTGGTTCAGTTATGGAATACTCAATGGGTTGAATAAAGATGATGAGGAAAAAGGTTTTAATTTCCCTTTTTCCGGACTGAAATGAAAACCAATAACAATGATAAATAAAAATTTTAAACTTCAAAAAATATATTACAAATGAAATATAATAGTAGAGACAAAATTCTTTGTTGGGTGTTAGGGCATTTATCTGGTTTTACTTGGGTTTTGGGGGGTAATGCGATATTTTTGTTTTGTGTGTTTATGAATTGTAGTTCGCCCTGAGCCTTACAGGAAGGGGGGATAAAAATGTGAATAAATAAGTGCTGGAAGTGTTGTATTGATGTCTGTGTTTTAGTGCTTAATTCTTTGGTTGCCAAAATTTTTCTTGTGCTATCCAGTTTAAGACTAGTCAACTAAAGCTTTTAGCTGGTTGATTGCTTTAGCATATATCGGCAACTATCCAGGAAAAGCTGGCATTATTATCCTAATCAGAACCATTGACTAGTATTGAAATCGGAATCCAAACTTTTTGACTGAAGCTATAATCAACTGCATCTCCATTCAAATTAATATATGATCTTTACAATCCCACAGGCTTCCTAGACATTACTTTTTTAATTGTAGAGCTGTACCGAATACTACTTTTGAGTACTCAGGCTGAATAGTCAACCCGAGTACTTGGTGGCCCTTTGGCACTGTTTTCGAAGTTTCTGAATTTGGATTTGGAATTTCGGACCTCGGAAAACTTCGTAAACTTCTGAAAGTTCTGAAAGTTGTTGCAAGGTTCTTGAATCCACAGCCAAAGCACTATCGAGAAAGGTAGGCTAGAAAGAGTGGGACAATTGCTCCAGAAGACAATCCCCCACAGTGCAACTGCATGCAGAAAGAAAATAAACAAACAACCCCCAAAAAAACAGTAGTGTGCCCCCAGCATGGCCCACCATCAGTAGTGAGTGCACCCAACTTTATGTTTTTGCCAACCAAGCAGTGCACAAAAATACAAGCTAGCAAACAACATTTGCTCAAGAAGAATACAACAATCCTTGCAAAATAGTCTGAAACTGCATGAAAAAATAAATCCCACCAAAAGAAGCCAGCGAAGCAGTCACAAAATTAAGAAACCAGATATTCACACACACCCCAGGGGCACCCTCTTTGTTGGCATTGCATTGTGGCAATGGTAATTTGAACAGATCAATCAAACTTGGGAAGTGGAGCCAGGCAGAGAGACCCCTTCTCATAGTGTCAAGTGCCAACAAAGCAGTAGGCAGCAATGTGGCACCAAATGATGATTATTATTTTTTAAACTTCTTGGCACGGTAAACGGTAACTTAACCCCCATCCCTCAGCATTGACCCTATGCACAGGACAGGCCAAACCATACCATACCAGGTCAGGCACCCCTTTCCCCTGCCCCCCTAGCTGATTACTTAACAGATCCAGCAGCAATGTAGCGTGCAGCGCAGCCAAATTTACCAAAGAGAATGGACAAAATGGTTTTATTTTGCCCTGCCAGCCAATTTAAAAGCTAACCATCTGACTTGGCCACCCAATCAAAACTTGTCATCTGGCTTACCACCACTCAATTTTCACCTCCCATACCATCCTCCTATCAAATATGGCATTAAGTTTCATTTCAAGAAGAAGCTCAACTGTCCACCAGTCCCTCCCCCTCACCCCATGCATAGTGTTTCCAAAGTTTATGAAGTTTTCCGAATAACGGCCTTGGTCCTCAGAACTTCGGAATTCGGCCTTTCTGAACAAAATACCTTAATATTCAGCAAATTCTGAAGTATTCCGAAGACTTATTTTCAGCCGTAGTTTATTGCTTTAAGAACTATGTCCTGACCTATTGGTAGATTTTAGCTGTTTTCTGAGAACAAGATGGAATTAGGGATGGGTGAACGCGGTTCGGAAGTGTGGAGTTCGGACCGAACAGCAGGCGTTTCAGAAGGCTCCCTCTCTCCCAGCAGTTTTTGTTCCTTCCTATTCCTAATCCATTGCCATCCTCCTCCTATTTCACCCATCCAACCCATTTACCTCTATATTATCATTTATTTAGATTATATTAGATAGATTTAGGTG
>QEPC01004060.1:2898353-2917117 GCA_003113815.1 Sphenodon punctatus | reverse complement strand
CCCCAGGACCTGCCACCAGGGTTCTGGGGCCAAGTTACAGACAGGGAGGGCTGTGGCCAATATCCAGATGCTGCCAGTCTAGCCCCAGAACCCAGCATCATGGGTCTGGGGCCATCATTCCTCGCACGGAGAGCCATTTTTCCAAAGGATCAAGAAACAGTCACTCCAGTCCCAGGACCCACCGCCAGGGTTCTGGGGCCAAGTTACAGGCAAGGAGGGCTGTGGCCAATATCTTTAAGCTGCCACTCTAGCCCCAGAACCCACCATCATGGGCCTGGGGCCATCATTTCTTGCACAGAGAGCCTTTTTCCGAACGCCTGTACCAAACCAAACATGACAGATCCGATTGGCTGAACCGAATGGGCAGACCGAAGCGGAATGCCGAACCCAAAACACAACCTGTTTGCCTATCCCTAGATGGAATAGGCTTAAATTGTGTCAATGTAGAATTTCGGCTAGACATTAGGAAAAAAACATCCTACCTATATGAACTGTTGGGTAGTGGAATATGCTAGCCGGAGAAGTTGTAGAATTTTCCTCTGTGGATATTTTTAAAGCCTATCATGATTAGCATCTGTCTGTAATGCTTTAGGCAGAAGATATCCTTCTTTGAAACATGGCATTAGTCTAAATGACCCTTGAGATCTTTTCCAACCCTTCAATTCTATAATGATTCTACTTCATTGTATAGGTTTAGGTGATCCACTCCTTTTGCAGATATTTTTCACCGTTTCCATATTAATGAGAGATTAAATGGATTTAATATATATGTTCATGAAAAGAAACATTGCTTTTCTTTCTGGGTCCAAATCTTCACCTCCTCTGTCTACTCAAACAAGTTAATGATCTCAAAAGATGCCTTGAGATTCCTACAGACTGTGAAGTTTGAAGACAGTACTGTACATGGACCTAAGATTACAAATTTACAAAATAGGCATATGTCTACTCTGGAGGAAAGGGGATGCCTGTTCTATGTTAAGCAATTTTGTCCATGTGATCACTCTTTTATTGAATATTTAATTCATTTTATATATGGTTGTAAATTTTATGCTCCCATTAGGAGACCACTCTTAACTCCCTTATTGCAGAGAATGTCCTCTTCCTCCTACCAAAAGGAGCTAGTGGGGATCAAGAACTCCCAAAATATGGATATATAAAGGATAGTGTTATGCACTAACTACTGGGAAATTAAGAATTCAATGAGTGAAAGTTGTCCTACACTACTGAATCTGAGAAGGATTTTTTTTTACCTGGTTTTATATCTTTGCTCTATTTTGTTCATGATGAAAGCTGTTTTAACAGTTTTGCATAAGTCTTATTTTTCATACGTTGGATGTAAATCTGGTGGCCACTCTTCCTAATAAGCTGAACTGAGCTTTCTCAATCTGTCAATTACCATGAGCGGATTTTGGGTCATGCCTAAAGCTGAAATGAGTAACTGCAAGAAAGATAAAGCTGTTGAATTTTTGGTAGTCAGACTGCCAATTTTGATTACTAATCAGAACCCCGATTTGTACTCAACGGGTTAATGGACATCTGGATTTTCTTACTTCCTGTCCTAGAATACTAACTTCCAGTACCAATTTCTTGCATTTCCATCCTGTTGTTGACTATTTTTCTAAATAATCAAGCATCGTGAAGGTGTCTGAACTTGAGAATCTCAAAAATGTGTAATTGGTAAATCATTACTGATAATTCCCAATTTTTTAGGCACTAAGGTACCCAGTGGACTTTCAGGTAGCTTATTGGGTACCTGACATGGCACCCAAAATTTCAGACATTTTGGTAATAAATCGGGTACCTGTTTGAGTTTAGCCGTGACTAGGGCTGAAACGGTAAGACTCTGTTGTAGCTTTTTCTGACGGAAAAAACCCTTCCACAATGAGCGCACAGTGCGATAGAGACATTCATTCCACTACTTCCACCATTCCACTACTTCCACAGGCTGCGAAAATAGCAGAACAATGTTTGTTCCGACAGTTTCTGAGATTGTTCTGACAGTTTCCGAAATAGCGGAATGCCTGTGGAATTTGTGAAATGCCAACGGAAAAGTTGCTGAAAGTCACGGACAATTCCGAAATGGCAGAGTGGCAAAAGGAGTTGCCGCTTCAGCCCATTACCTACTGTGATGCTTATCTTACATTTTTATTAAGAGTCACTCAGTATTGAGCAAATGTGTCCTGCCTGAGGAAAAACAAGGCTGTCGAAAGAACTGACCTCTTTGTACAAATGCTGAGGTTTTACATTTTCTTTTCTCTGAATAAGATCCAAATGCAATATCACATCTATGAATATTAAACACCATAACCCCTTCAGTGCCAACAGGCCTGAGCTCCCAACAGACCTGAGCTCCCTTAATGCTAGGAGCATGTATTAGTGCTGAGATATTTTGACATTGGTGGATTATATCTCTGCAATGTAATGAGATGCCTAGTCATTTGCATTTTCTCTCCTTATGAAAGATCTAAAGGAGACTGAATCACAGAGGAGCTGGCTCCTCTCCTTGTCACCATCTTATCAGGACACTGTTCTTTTTGCCTCACTTCATTTACATAGTGATGTTCTTCAGAGGCGAGGCGGTATCTTTTAATAACACCTTTGTGCTCCGTTCCTTGTGTTGAAAAAGTGCAGGAAGGTACATTTTCTCAATTTCCTTTGGGGAGGCGGAGATGGTTGGCGCTGACCATGCAAATGCTCAAAGACTAAAATAAGGGCTGGGTTATGGCAGTCTGGGAAGAACTACAATATCGCACAAGCCAAAAAAAAAAAGAAGGAAAAAAGAAAGTACCCTATGTATAAAAGTACCAGACACGACTTTCTGCAAGATTCTCTCTTTTGTGTCCTTCAAGCAGTGAATGTTGGACATATGGAATATGAGACTAGAAAAACCTGGAAAGAATCCTCCATGATCACTTAATAGAACAGGCACAGGATGGAAAGAGCTGTTGAAAACTCCTGCGTGCACAAATTTGCATTTTCTAACTTAGATGGACGGCAAAGTATTTAAGCGTATAATTAAGTTTAGACCCATGCTGCATTCTGCTTATTTAACCCAAGTGCAAGAGACACATAAAAGTTATGCATACGTTTAAACGTGGAGTCAAATAGGGCTGTACTTCTCCCACAGCTTATTTACAACAGTTCCGTTGGGGTAGGAGGAACTACTCATAAAATCGTAGAACAGTAAAATGCTATGGTTGAACATCACTGGACCTCAGGTTTCACCTACTTCAACCCTCTACTGCTGGGCTAGAACCTTGTATTAGGAGCATGCATCAGGAACATAGGGTATTTTCAGATGTGACGCTGCCACGCTTAGATCCAATCTCCCCAGGACCTCTTGTGTGGAGTCCCACAGGGTTCCATTCTGTCCCAGCTCCTGTTCACTGCGTATATGCAGCCGCTGGGCGAGGTTGTGAGGAGCTCTGCGGTTCGTTGTCATCAATATGCTGATGACACGCAACTCTCTCTTTCTCATCTGACCCTGATGCTGCAGTCTCTGTGCTTACACAATGTCTGGCAGCTGTGGGGTACTGGATGAGGGCGAGCTGACTAAAGTTGAATCCCGACAAGTTGGAGGTGATGCTAGTGGGAGAGGTGGTGGGTGGGGTGTCCTCCATTATTGATGGTGTTCTCCCCCCATTGGTTCCCCAGGTTCAGAGTCTGGGAGTGCTCTTTGATATGCAGCTTTGCCTAGATGCCCAGGTTGGAGCTGTGGGGAGGAGCGCATTCCACCAATTAAACCTGGTGCGAAAGCTTCGGTTGTACATCTCAGACACCAGCCTGGCCACAATCATCCACACTTTCATCACCTCAGTACTGGACTATTGTAACGCGCTCTACGTGGGGCTGCCCATGGTGATGTTTTGGAGACTGCAACTGGTGCAGAATGTGGCTGACCGTCTCCTAATGGGAACGGGCCACCAGGAGCATATTACACCGGTGCTCCATTCTCTGCACTGGCTGCCTATAGTCTTCCGAGCCCAATTCATGGTGCTGGTTCTTACCGATAAAGCTCTATACAGCTTGGGCACCATATATCTGCGGAAACGCCTCACTCCCCGTGCTCTGGATCAGTTCCTACAGTCAACCGGGAGCTCCTCTTCTTGAAGTCCCCCGGCTATCCCAGGGGGCGGGTGTGGAGAGAGCATTCTTGGTGGCTGTGCCAAGGCTGTGGAACTATCTCCCGGCAGAGCCCTAGATGGCTCAGGTGGCCCTGGACTTCTCCTCTTTTCAACATCACTGGCTGTTCTGCTAGGCCTTTGGCAAGGGAGAAGGGTGACAGTGGATTTTTATTTTTATGGGGGGTGGTAAGGGTGGGGTATTTTTTTTCTCCCTCCTCTTCTTCCGTGTGTGTGTGTGTGTGTGTGTGTGTGTGTTCCCCCTTTTTACCTCTTCTCCCCCCTTTTTAGATGTTTTATGTTTATGTTTTTTGTGTATTTTTATATGACTATTTTAATATTTTTACACATTGTAAGCCTCCCTGAGTTGCCTTTAGCAGGAGAGGTGGGATATCAAATGTTTTAATAAACAAATAAATAAAATCCGGGCTACCGGCCACCACTTACCCTGTATCTTCTCTAATATATTGTTGTTGTTCTTGAAGTGTCATGTCCAAAACTGAACACCATATTCCAGGAGAGGTCTCGCCAGTGCCAAGGAAACCCTAAGTCTTGATTGCATCTATGAATTTTCCCCACAATGGAATTTACAATTTTTTGCAACCATTGCCACATTGGGTAATTTCAGACTTTACGATACCACGGTGAACCCCCTGTGGTGGCCGCGGTACCATAACATCTGTAGGGAGTTCCGCCAGATCTTCACCCCAGTGAATACCTGGCAGGAATTCCTTTGACCATGTTTTCGGACCTCCGGCCACCCGGAGGTCCAGAAGCGTGGTTAGCTGGACCACGGCCGGGAATCGGCAGAAGGTAATGTCTGTTACCTCAGCTGATTCCAGGCCATGGCCCAGACCCCAAGAGATGGGCAGGTGGGTGGGGGGAGCATGGGGGGGCAGGGCTGTGCAGCCGCACGTTGCGCCATGTAGCCCCGCCCCATCCCCAATCCTCCTCTGGAATCCGGCTGGCACGTCTGTTGACTGGCCAGCCGGATTCTGGAGGGGTATGAAAAGGTGACTCTATGCCGAGGCCCGGCACATCTGAAACCACCCATTGACTCATGTTCAGTTTATGTATGTAAAGTGAGCATATGTAATTTCAGGATTATGGCCTAAAGGTGGACAGATGCACGTTGATTCGTGGAATTATGATTCTTGAGTTAGTGGAATAACTTTCATCAAAATGTTCTGTTCCTAGGGGAGTTGAGAACTTTGACCACAAGTGCCATGTAACAAAATCTATATATGTCCAAGAGCTACAAGGCGCGCACACAGACACACTACTCTGGATGCTGCTTCCTTTGAATGAGATAAAGTTGACCTCAAAAATATTGGGTACCACCAGATTAAGTCCAAATTTGGGTACCCGATGTCCCAGAAGTCAAAATGTCAACTTCTGGTCCCATGGGGTTTTTTTTCTGTCCTGATTTACTGACCAGTAACCAGAAAATGAAAAAAAATCATTATGAGAAATTCCTGATTTTTCAGGCATCCAGGTACCCAATCAGTGATCATGTAGCCCATCATAAACCCAACATAGTACTTGAAAATGTGAGGATTACCTACAGATAGCAATTTAGTAGGGATGGGCGAACGCGGTTCGAATGTTCAGAGTTCGGACCGAACTCTGTCTGTTCAGACGTCCGAACTGAACTCTTGAATGATCGAACAGTTCGGTTGTGTTCTGATGAGTTCGGGGGCAGGAAAAACGTTTTTCAGGGCAAAAAAAAAGAGCAGGTTTCAGTTAAGTTTCGGTTTCATTTCCGTTTCAGTTTCAATAGTGCTATTTTTGACTGTTCGGCCAAGCTCGGCCAACCCGAACTTGGCTGAACCGAAGCATCAAACCCGAACTCGGGTTTCGGACCGAACATCTGAACCGCATTCTGTTCGCCCATCCCTACAATTTAGGTACCCATTTCAGTTCAAATCCACCAATTCCCCTAATTTTATACCTACATTTTAAAACAACGTCTCAATGTGGATTTATACTGGGAGGTTAAAATGTCCCAGTGTTCTTGGATCTCAGTTCTTTGACCAGCGCACATAGGCATATATCTTGCTGATATATTCTCCTTGACAGATGCTCATTGCCAGAAGGTAGCTAAGATCTTGCGGGAAATCCAAGCTGACAACATAAAGCATGGAAAGATTAATTGCCAAAGAGATACTTTAATTCTACTTGGACTGAAATGCAGAATCCAGCCTGCCATGTGTGCTGCAATTCCATGGCTTTTATTTGTTATTAATAACAACACTTTTAATTACATTCATGTTGCTTGGTCATGTTTGGCTTGGGCTCGGCTGTTGCTCCCCCATCTTACTGAGCAGTGCTCCTGCCGTTGCTGCTCAGTCCCCATTTTTTTTTTGTGGTGAGCATTAGATATCCTATTATTAACCTGTAAAATGTGTATGGTCCATGTGCTTCGTTTTTGAAATCTGTTCTGTATCATGTCCCCTACTATGTAACACAAGGGGCTTCGGGTATTGGATTAAATAGAAATAAGACATGAAATAACAGATGTCCTTCTCTTAGCTAAGTCTAAGGGCCTCTACTCTGTTCTTGTCTTCCTTGATCTTTCTGCTGCATTTTACACTCTCGATCATGGCCTCCTCCTGGATTTGCATTGATCCCTTGGTTTCTGGGACACTGTTCTTGACTGGTTCTCTTCCCTTGAATCACTCCTTCAATGTTTCTCTTGCTGGTACCTCCTCTATGTCACTTCCCCTCTCTGTGGGAGTTCCCAAAGGCTCTGTCTTGGGCCCCTTTTTCTTCTCCCTTTATACTCTTGACTCATTGAAACCCATGTCTTCCATACCACCTGTATGCTGATGAGACACAACTCTATCTCTCCACTTCCATGCACTCCCCCTCCATCCAGACTCATACTGCTGACAGTCTTGCTGACATCTCTGCCTGGATGTCTCATTCCCAACTCAAGCTTAATATGGCCAAGACTGAACTCCTGATATTCAAGTCTTTCCCCCCAAATGCACCCCTCCTACTTCGCTTTCCATTTCCATTGAAGGAGTCACCATTCAGCCGGTGTCTCAGGCCCCTAGCCTGGGATTCATCTTTGACTCCTCCCTCTCCTTTAAATCTCAGATCCAGGCTATTGCTAAATCCTTTTGTTTTGTTCTGTACAATATTGCTAAAATCTGTTGCCAATTCAGAAACCCTAGTCCATGCTCTAGTCATCTCTAACCTTGACTACTGCAGCTTCCTCCTTACTGGACTCCGTTGCTCTGATCTGGCTCCCCTCATCTCCATTCAATGCACCATAGCTAAAATAATCCACCTTGCCCTTCATTTTGACTATGGACCTCCTCTCCACCCTGCACTGGCTCCCTCTATGGGAACGCATTCAGCACAAGCTCCTGGTCTTCACCTTCAAGGTTCTTCATGGTCTTTCTCCCCCATACCTCTCTGGTCTTGTATCCCACTACACCCCTGCCTGGGAGTTTTGCTCATCCTCTTCTGCCACCCTCTCCTACTCTTGAACCCTTTGCTCCTCTAAACGTCTTTGCCCCTTCTCCCTTGCTGTCCCTCATGTTTGGAACTCCCTCCTGGATACATTCTCTCCTCTCCCTTCCAACTTTCAAATCTCTCCTGAAAGCCCACCTCTTCTGTTAGGCCTTCCCTTTCTTGTCATGAATGATACTGCATCCTTTCCCCCTCACTCAGAACCTAATTCCCTGTAACTAAGTGAAGCAAGTGAGCTTGCAACTTCTCAACCTGATGAATGTCCTCTTGCCTTTCCTGATGTTTACATCTCCCTCGTATCCCCCTCCCTTGTCTCTCAGATTGTAAGCTCCTTAGGGGATTGTACAGTACCAGGTACATTGCTTGTGCTATGTTAATAATAATAATAATAATAATAAATAAGATGACTGATGAAATTAATTTATTATTATTATTAACGGCTTACTGTATTTTGGTTTTCTTCTTGCATTGACCATAGCTATAATTCTATGGAAAACTAGAAGAACAAGAATTTGATCTAGTTTTGAGTTTTTGATCTGAATCCCATTATTTTAAATCCATAGTAGAGCTGAAACGAGTACCCTCAAAAACAGATACCTCCATCGAATTTCCAGTACCCATTTATGGGTACAAATCAGTACCCAGTTTCTACCTGATGTCCCAGAATGTTGACTTCCCATCCTGGTCCTGAATTTTTGTATTTCGGACTCAATTTACCTATTGGTAACTTGAAAATTGAAAAATCTGTACAGGAAATTACCTATTCTACAGGTATCCAGGTACCTGATTGGTGACTGGGCAGCCTGTTAAATATCCAACACAGTGCTTGAAAATGTAGGTATTAACGGCAGGTATGAAATTAGGTCCCCTTTCCACTCTAAGCCATACCTTTTGAAGCTGAGACTGGAACACTGTACACTAAGCACTGTAGCCTCTAGACTGACCTCATATATAACAAAGGGTGTGTGTGTGTGCGTCTTTTGTCTACTAGGGTCCACTTTCAAAGTTAGCATGAGCTCCAAGGGTCCGTATTGATGGTGTGTGCGTAGAAAGAAGATGGTCCAAGATCCTGAATCTGCACCATGGATCTGTCACCTATCCTGGTATTCATGCCCTCATCTCTCCTCCCTTATCTCCTTTTTTTCAGTGCTTTCAGGTAGGAACTGGATCCAGCAATTGGAAGGGGGCCAAATGAAAACTAGCCTTGGGTTGTATTGGGCTCCCATGCTTGAGGTTCCCCCACTCCTGTCATTGGCCGAGAAATTTCTTCTGCAATTTTTAAAAATGGTCTGGATTTTATAACATCTGAAAAGACCACATGTAGAGCTGAAGTGTATAGTGAAGTGGATATTCATGAATATTATTCACATTTTTGGATAGACTTCTGAACAGCTGTTCGGTATTTGTGAACAAAAATTACCAAAGGAACTGAAATATCAAAATGACTAATACAAATACTGAAATATCAAAACAGTAATAATAAAAAAAATAACAAATTGTTATGCAATAAAATGTTTCTAATTAGCAGTTTGAACCCAGATTAAAACAGTCAAATTCATTGGAAAGGATATTTGTCATGAATGAGTTTCATCTCTAATAATTTTCATATTAATAGAACTGTAAATTGAGCTGTTTGAGTCCCATAAACATTGGCGAGTCCTTGAATCAAGTCGGGCTACTGGTTTCGAGATACTAAACTAGAGCTGTTCCGAGTATACAAAAAAGTTTCACAAGTATTTCTGAGGTTCCGAGGACTGTTTTCTGAATGTTCAGGCTGATCCTTGAGAATACTCGGGATTCAAAGGAGCAGAGCGCACGGGGGTCGGGAGGGTAAAGGCCAGCCTGGCCAACAGTGCAGGCCAGGGAGGGGGGAGAGGGAAGGGGCATCAGGGGCAAGGAAGTGAGCAAGCAGGGGGCAAGGGGCAGGAAAGAGGGGGAAGCAGACTCACCTAAAACCGATGGGATCTGGGCGTGCTCCTTTCTGGACTCTGCCTCAAGCCAGAGAAGTCGGTCACAGTGTTCTGGATGCTGCCTCCTTTGGATGAGGTAAACGTCTCTTGAAGCATGCTGTGAAATGTAATCCAGCTTGCTTCCAGTCAACATTACTTCTAATATTGGACTACATTTCCCAGCATGCTCTTAGAGCTTTTCATCATTTAAAGGAGTCAGAGTCCAGATAGCAGTGCACATGGTTCCCACATGACTTTTAGGTGAATGGCACCCTCTTCTCTGCTCTCTCCTGCCCTGTTCCCTGACCATCCCTTCCCTGGCTCTTGCTGCTGCTCCCTTTCCTGAATTTGCTCAACAATTCAATATTAGCTTCCGGCTGATTGTTATATGTTGTTTTTATTCAATGATTTGTATCCCACTCCCTCCAGCCCTAAGGCAGCTCGGGGCGGCTCACAGAATATTTAAAATAATATATAAAAACAATACTTAGAGGGGATTACTAAAACAATGACAACAACAACAAAGAGTTAAAACCACTAGTAAAAAACCCACCCTTATCTATTATATTGAGCTTTGAGTAGCAATCCTACAGCTTGTGACCTTGGGGGTGGGTGGGTGAGTATCTTTCCATTGACTTCGTGAGCATTTTTGGACTTGATCCTGAGAGTTGCAAACCAGTTCCAGTTCTCATTGGATGGATGTAATGGTGCAGGCTGTGGCCTCTTTAAGACTTACCTGTCCATCATTCTTGGTCACACCTCCTTTTGATATAAAAGGAGCTTGTCCGAACTCTGTGGTGCTCTTCAGGAAAGGATAAGGATTTCTGACAGAGTAGATCTATGGGAGATGTCCCAGATGCTGAAGTTGGAGCTAAAGTGGTAGCTTCTAAACCAACTTCTGAACTAATAATCTTTCTGAAAGAAAATTGGTAATGGAAATTGACATTCTGGTACATTGGGTACTCAAATCAGGTCGCGATCAGGCATCAACAAAAACCCAATGTGTTCAGGTTGATTCGGGTATCAAGTTGTCTTCATTCTCTCTCAGAAGTCTATGGTGCTGTTCATTAAGGCAAACCCATTGGCTTACACTGAACTCAATTGCAACTGACTACATGTCCTTTCCAGAACAGACTCTTAGGCCACTTTTAAACGAGCAGCAGAATGCAGCATGTTGAAAAATGGACTTCCTGAAAAGCCCCGCTGGGTGCGTTTAGATGCACTGGAAGTAGCCGGCCGCCATAGTCCTAGCAGCACGTGTGGTCTTTTTGAAGCTGCATTTGGGAAAACTCAATATCAAGGCTTTGAAAATGTGGCTTCAAAAAGACAGGGCAAGCCGTGATTCCTATGGTGGATGGCTACGTCCGGTGAGTCTAAATGCACCTAAATGCAGAGGCAGCAGCGGCAGAGTGGCCACACAAGGACATATGGACATCCCTCCCCCCCGCCATCCTGATGACATCGGATGAGAGGTTGCGGTACTGGGAGCGGGACACTGCAATTTGGCCGGCCAGAGGCTTTGGCATAGCTTTCCCTCCACTCCCACCCTTGCAGGGGTGGGACTCAGGGAGGTATTCTTCTGGGCCGCTCCCCATAACAGCGGGGGCGGCTGGAGGCTGTGCCAGACGCACGTGTCGGGGGCCCGACCGAAGGGGCACGGGAGGTGGGGCCGGGGAGATTGTCGGTTGGATAGGGAGATGTAAATTGCCACTGGTATTCATTGGTGAGAAGGCCTCCATCTCTCCCGGTGAGAGAGGGTTTGAAGGAGGAATGCCCCCTGGTGGCAGCAGGGGTCAGCTGGAAGTGATTTATGAGAGATCCTGGTGAGAGCAGGGTTGTGAAATGTGAATGTCAGTAGTGGATGCTGGTGGGAAATAGTTTTGGGTTAAATATGATGTATTATGGATTATTGTATAAATAATGGGGTGGGTCTTTCTTTTTATGATGTGGAGTCCCCTGTGTGGGATGCTTTCATACTGTTATTATATGATGTTGTTTCTAGGTTCCCCTGTGTGGGATGTAAAACCTAGTTACTTTTATGTTTTGGTATATTTTTTTGTATGTTGTAAGCCGCCTCGAGTCGACTTGTTCGAGAGAGTGCGGGATATAAATTAAAATTGAAACAAAATGAAATGAAAATGAAATTCCGCAGGGCTTTTCATGGAGGGCGTTCTTCAACGTGCTGCTCTGAACTTAGGCTGCTGTTTGTGTAAAAGCAGCCTAAGTTCAGAAAACAATGATGAACTAGATTGTAGCTAAAGTTGGGAGTCATCTTGGTAAACACCAGCCTTTATACCAAATGGGCTCAATCCCAAACACCTGTTTGTGTGGCTTATGTGCAGCTTGCATGCAAGCCATAGTCCTGACCGCACATGTGTGTGTGAGCGATTCGCATGGGGCTTGCACATTTTTATTTATTTGTTTATATAAAAAATTTATCCCGCCCATCCTCTCCACAGGGCAGCCCATGGCAGCGAACAACAATATAAAACAATAAAACAATTTAAAACAATTAAAAATTCACAAATATGCAGGGAAAAGAAACCCTCCCCCCTAACCAACCCACCCTACTGTCAGCCGCCGCAGCCGCTGCCTGGCGCAGCGGCCCCCCCGAAGGCTCGTGACCGCCGCTCCGCTCACCAGTAGTGTAACGCCGCCTCCGTTACAGGCACCCCCAGCCGGAGGTGCCGAAGGCAAAAGCGGCAAGGAAAATGGCTCCAGGACGGGGCGAGATGCCGTGGAGCCCTGCCCCCCGCTGCGGCGCTCTGCGCGCCTCCAGGCACGCATGGGGGGCGGAGCCAGCACTACAAAGGCCGGCACTGCAAGTGTAGCAGTGCCAGTGAACAGAGCTACAACCCTGGAGAGACTGCCCCCTCCCGAGCTAAGTGGTGAAATTGACTACCTTTGTTTGGATTGCTGTTTGTTCCTCCCTTTCCCTGCTCCCCGTTTGTTGTTTGTGTTAGAGCGTGCCTGTCTTTCCTGGGATACTTGTGTATGTGTGACCTCCTTTTTCCCCCTGAACCAGAGTACTGAGTGAGCGACTGAGAGCCTGCGGGCTCGCCCGTTTGGGCCTCCCCCCTCCCCGTCCTGGGACCATCCCTTCCTTCTCCCCCTGGAGTGTGTGAGCCCGTGAACCCTATCGTGAACCTTGGGACCCCTCCCCTGTGGACCAGGCACCTCCCTCACTTATCTGCCCTACCATTCCCCTGGCAAGTGCGAGTAGTGAGTTTGGCCCCCTTTCCCTCCCCCAGCTCTGTGCCCTATGATGATAGGGGTCAACGTTCAGAGTGCGTAAGCACACGAACAGACCCACACACTATCCTGACGGGCTTCCTTTCCCCGCACTTCGCAAGCAGAGCTCCCTTGTGTGTGAGAGGTGTGAACGGGTGGTGCTTCTCCCCTTCCTACCCCCCTCCCACTGACACCTACCTCTACCCCTTGCCAAAGGCCTGGCAGAACAGCCAGGTCTTACGTAAATGCCGAAATAACAGGAGAGTGGGGGCCAACTGAGCCTCCTCCAGGTGCAAATTCCACAGCACAGGGGCGGCCACCAAATAAGATCTAACATCGATGGCCACCCGCCTCACCAGGGGAACCTCCAAAAAGGCTCCGATGGATGATCTCAAGGGTCACACGGGCACATGGGGAGTGAGGCGACCCCGCAGATAAGTAGGGCCCAGGCCATGAAGGACTTTAAAGGTTAAAACCAGCACCTTGAACCTGTCCTGGTGCTTTATAGGCAACCAGTGCAGAGCCCAGAGCACGGGTGTCATGTGCTCCCTGCAGCCCGCCCCCATAAGGAGATGGGCCACGGCATTCTGCACTAGCCGCAGCCTCCAGACCAGCGTCTTGGGCAGCCCCACCTATAGTGCGTTGCAGTAATCCAGCCTCAAGGTGATGAAGGCATGGATGACAGTGGCAAGGTCAGAGTCTGAGAGATACGACTAAAGCCGCCGGACAAGATGTAACTACTGAATGCATTCCCCGCCACAGCTACAACCTGAGATTCCAGGCTAAGCTGTGAATCGAGGAGCACACCCAGACTCCGCACTTGAGAGACCATGAGAGGGTGAATCCCCCCAACAAGAGGAGATTCAACCACCCCCAGACCCCTCCAAGCCCTCGCCTACCAACATCACCTCTGTCTTGTCAGGATTCAATTGCAGATGGCTCAACCTCATCCAAGCCCCCACAGCTGACAGTCACTGGGAAAATAAGGAGACTGCATGGCCTGGGTCGATGGAAAAGGAGAGGTAGAGCCGAGTGTCATCAGCATACTGATGACTCTGCATGCCCTGAAACCCCCTCACGCTCTCCCCTAACGACTGCGTTGTTAAACATATAGATATGTTGTTAAACATAAATACCCCATTTCACATCATAAAAAGAAAGACCCACCCCATTTCACAACCCTGTGTTGTTTAACATATAGATGTTAAACATGAGATGTGCATGCGCCTTTTGCACAGTATGCAGGGTTTGGGATCGAGCCCATCATGTAACTTTGAAAGAAGGCATTCCCACCCCCCACCCCCAGTGGATTGTCTTCATTCAACAAATAAAATGAAAACATATATTTCCAAACTAGTCTCCATAAATTCTTCCAAATTTCATAGCCGAGTCTTTGAGTCTCCAGCAGATGGTGGGGAAGAAATGCACATTGGGGGAAGGAGGAAGCTTGCCAACCTTGGACCCTGACCAGATTTAGTCAAGTAAACAGGAGCAAGACACAGCGGGAAGAGTTCAGAACAGGCTTGATTATTATCTAAAAGCTTTAGGCAATGCATGACCTAATCAACCTAAGCTCATATATAAATTAGCTCCTGAAAGTAGCCACACTACATCATTCAGCTGTGCAACTCACAAACCTGAGTCCCTTTACAGGTTGCAGGGTACAGCTGTTGTCACATTCTGCTCACTTAATTTCCTCTGTTTTCCTCTCTAACTTGAGTCATTTAATTCTCTCCTTTAGGCTACCAAACCTTTCCAACACCCCATCATCCTTAGCACATCTCGATACTTGCTAGCCTCCCATCTGTGCTACTTTTACTGTAGACTAAAAGGGAAGTATGCAAACTTGAGCAGGGCAAACAGACTGCCAAGTTCATAATAAAAAAGTCACTGGAAGCCCACGGTAGGATGTGAGAAACTAACTACAGTTCAGTATTGGGAGACCTCACTGGAATGTTGAGTTGACCACAACACCACATCCGCCTCACTCCCACATGAGAGGTAGCCACAAACTCAGACCTGCAGTCTTAGCTCTTGTTTAAATGAACAGATACTTTGTAATGAAACCTAACTTAGTTTTTATCTTTTGAATAATTTTGTTAGAGCACTGCACGCATGAAGGAATCAGGAGTAGAAAGGGAAATCGGTTCTCTTGAAAAACCAGGAGAGCATACTTCCCTTTGCTTACTACCTCTGAGTAATGGTAGTGTGATCCTTTTTCTCTGAAGTAAAACCATGGTTTGCCATGACCATTAGGAAGAGATTACAAAGTAACTACTTTTGTTTGGAGCTGCCAAGTGAATAGTCACCAAGTCCTCAATCGAGAGATGTGGGCTTCAGGAATGAGGGCAGCAGGGGATGGGCAGCAGGCAGAAGGCAGCAGGAGGAGGAAGCAGCAACCCCCCCACATTATCTTCCCCTTCCCAGGGAGCAGCAAATTCACCAAAAAGCAGAGGAAGCCAGCAAACTGGAGTGGAGCAACTGTTCAAATGTCCGTCTCTAGGAGCATGGTTTATAATGCTGTCCGGGAGCATGCTGGGAAATGTAGTCCAGCAAGTTCCCAGAGAGCCAGCCTTGGCTGCTGTTCTAATGCTCTCTCTGGGAGCATGCTAGACTACATTTCCCATCATGGTCCCAGACAGCATTATAAAGCATGCTCTGAAAGACTCGCATTAGAACAACTGCTCCACTCCACAGCGCTCTGGCTTGCTATGCTTTTTGGTGAGTTTCCTGATCCCTGGGAAGTGGTAGGTAAAGGGGGATGGGAGGCTTTATGCCTATTTCCCCCTTCCCTTGATTCCTTTGCTCCCTGCCTTCCTCCCGCTGCCCTCTGCTCCCAGTTTCTGACCCCCTTCCTGCTGCACTCAAGTACTGAATATTTTTTTAAAAAATGATAATACCTGAAAAGGAAAAGGCCACTTCAATTAATACAAATAGGAAATTCAGTACAATTTTCCCCTGCTTATCTGTAATTGATGTTTAGAACCTGCAAGTCAGCCCATGCAAGCTGTCATCGGTTTGAGAGATTCAAATTAAACAGTTAGATGAGCTATCTATCAGCTGTTCTCTCGATACATAATGAGCTATCAAGGACAGATTACAATCTTGCTTGGATTGGAATCAGTTCTGCTTTGAGAGATCACAACCAGGACTGTGCATTTTGAATGGGGGAAAACAGGCTGAGATGTTCTGCTTTGGGTTCAGTCCATTCGTATTATATTTCTGGAGATGTTGATTAGAAGTCAACATCATTTTGGGTGAAACATAACCACAATGGGCTACCACAAAAAGGATAAAAGGTCAAATTTACACTACCCGAACTAAATATGAGAGGTTCAGGCAAGAAGCAATTTCTGTTTGTGTTCTGGTGGATTGCTGTGAGAGGGGAAGGGAGGGCAAGACACCACACATTAGGACTCGGTGTCTAATATGTGCAAGGGGTTCACAGGCAAACCTAGGAAACTCCACAAGGTGCGGGCAGCGGGTTGTGGGGAAAGAATGCCCGTCAGGATAGAGTGTTGGCCTTTCACCCTACGAGAGTAAACTCCCTGAGGATATGGGCCTCTATCATCATAGGGTGCCATGCAGATGGGACTGGAGTAACCCTTTTGTCTTATCGCCTACCACACACGCTAGATTCATGCCCTGGGGAAGAGGATAGGCCATGTGGGAGGTGGGAACAAGGAGGGCAAGGACCCAGACTCTGTGAGGGTAGGGGAGGAAGGAACAGACTTGTGTGCACTCGCAATGGGGCCAGTTTCATCTGATCACCGGCGCTGTGTGTATGGCAGCGCCGGCTTTTGTAGTGTCTTCCCCATCCCCTGCCATGCCTGCAGGTGCAGGGAGCGGTGCAATGGTACAGGCCCCGCCCCCATGCTCTGCGTGACTGCAGGGGGTGAATCCAGTGCGTCCGGTGTCGGACAGGTTGACCTAGCAAGCTCAGGACTCTGCGGTGTGTCTGAAGGAGGCATCGGAAGAACCGCAGGGAGGGAGGGGGCTGGAGCCACAACCTCGCGGCACACAGGCACCTGGTGTTAGAAAAGTCACAAAGCGGCTCTGAAAATTTCCATTAAAGTTATTCTGCTTTATATCCCCCTCCCCCTTGATTTTTCTGGTTAGATTATTTTAGTTCTCTCTTTCGTGCTACCATTTCAGCAATATTTGCACTATTATGTACGTGCAATTGCTGAATATGATGGAAAAAAAATACTGAAACAACCCAAATCTCAAAATACCTGAACCAAATTTTTTTTTTAAAGGCAAACAAAATTCAAATGGAAAACCTGAAAAACTTGAGTACCATTTTCAGTATTGGATATTGTTTATATATTTTATGGGCTGCTTAAAATGCAAATAATATTCGTAAATAATAAACACACTGCCCATTTCAGTTCTAGCTGAAACTCCAGTCACTTGGATGGGATTGCAATAAGACTGACTGGATCAAATTTATGTCTGGTTTGAAACAGCCATTCCATTTTTGCAGAAAAGGTTTTTGGAAAACTGGACTGGGTGTATTCCATTTGAAATTCTGATTGGCCGTTCCAATTGGAATTCAAATGAATAATCGTTCTTTCTGCTTTTGATATCTGATTGGAATGGTGTAACTGGCTGTTTTTGTCAGAGCCATTTAGGTCAATAGTCTCCTGTGATTGCATTGATTCAATGGATAAGAACCCAGATTCACAACAATCTGTTTTGGTATGGGCTAGCCGATTTACCAATTTACTGTTTTTACCATGATTTTCTGAATTCTGGTATCTATTGTTTGACTTTCTGTCCCAATTCCTATATTGATTGTAACAATACCCACACTTTGGGGGTAAGCTGGTTCCCAATTGGTACCCTGGCTGCCCATCTACTAGAAATTGTGGGTATTACCTGCAGATAACATGTCAACTCATCCTGCCCTCTATATTCATAGCTGACGGACCCCATCAGAAATCATTCAAGCTCTGGGGGACAGAAAGTTGCAAAGATCAATCAGTTGCTTCATGTATTTGCCAGGAGAGACTGAAAGGAGGACCGAGCGGATAGCTTCATGTTATCAGCCCGTTTACTGTCACTCTAGGGGGAAAGAGCAATTTGAGGAATAGCAGCAGCCAGTATCACATCTATTATCTGCTTCAGGTAATGTACAGTTTGGCTTCAACACCCTTTTGGATGGCACTGAATTGAAAGGGAGGCCCCAGCATGAGACTAACAGGGAAGCATTTCTTGGTGTCTGCCTTTGAATGAGGTCATACTCCCAGGTCTTCTGTTGGCCCCGAAGCAGAAAATATGTGGTGTGTTGAGGCCTGAACAAATAATGGAGCTGCAACTGGGTACCCGGCAAGTCAGACACCCTGTCAAATTTGGGGTGTCTGATTATTTATTTTAATTTATAACCCGCCCTTTCCAAACGGCTTAGAGCAGCTACCAACTCTGGTACAGATGTTTTGACTTTCTGTCCTGATTAGTGCTCAATGAGCTGCCTGATTTACCAATTTACTGTTTTTACCCCGATTTTCTGACTTCTGGTGCCGGTTTTGTAGCTTTCTGTCCTCATTAGTGCCCGATGAGCTACCTGACGTTCCAATTTACAGTATTTTTCCATCCTGGTTACCTGACTTCCAGTATTGTTTTTCTGACTCCCGATACCAATTTTCCAACTTTCTGTCCCCATTCCTTTACCGATTTACCATTTTACTGATTGGTAAAATGATGAATTAGTAACTCGGTAATGCCAATACCTGGTATTTTCAGGAAATTGGTAGCCTTATTGGTACTCGGGGCAACCTGTCAGACACCTGGCCTCACACCTGAAATTGTGGTTATTGACCATGGGTAGAAAATGAACTACCTGTTACAGCTCTAGACAAGATTCTTATGGATATCACTATCAGTGGTTCCCAAACTTTTTGTGACCAAGTACCCCTTTTCAAATTTCCCAATGAGCCAAGGACCCCCACCAAATTTACATAAATTTGCATGACTCCCCCCC
>QEPC01004060.1:2870147-2884284 GCA_003113815.1 Sphenodon punctatus | reverse complement strand
ACTAACTAACTAACTAACTAACTAAGATCTCACAAAACTTAGAGATAGCATTGAAATCCAGGTTTTCAGTTCATCTTAAAAAATTCTCAGTGAGATATTTTGAAAAAATAAATAAATAACCTCCCATGCACAAAATGGCCCCTGCCCTTAACCAAAATGCCATTTTGATTAAGAGTGGCGGCCATTCTGCACATGCACAAAATGCGACTGGTGGCCATTTTGCAAGTGAACATTTCATTTTTTATTTTGTTCTTTTCAAATTTCTGTCAGAGAATTCATCATGGGTTTGGCCAAATACCAGGATATCAAGCCTGGTGCTCAAACTTGCAAAAAAAGAAGAAGAAAAAAGTGGTACTTATTCAGGGGGGTTGCAATTGCACCCCATGTTCCATACATTTGAACTGCACTTCCAGAAGCTCAAGAACCGCATTCAAAGGATTAATTCACAGGAGATAGAAAACCTGCCATACATTTTTAATTTTTTGAATCATGTAAAAGGATTTATTTATTTATTTATTTATTTCAACTGCAAGATGTTTCGGCAAATGATCCGCAAGTATGATGTTCGTCCGGACTAACCTCGGCCATGTTGACAGCTAGCCTGGATTCCCACCTCGGCAAAAGGCTGAGGTCACACAGCCTGAGCTACCACATGCCCAAACGGGGTAAAGCAGGCCAGGTCATGTTAGGACGTCTGTTGCCTTCAGCCCGGTTCAAGACCACCATGTCTGGCCACCATGTCTTCCTGTCATGGCAGGGGGCTGGACTCAGTGTGGGGACAGGGCTAATCAGCCACATGTTTGTGTGTCTCCCCACCCCACACCCAGACCCTGGCCATATGAACATTTTTTCTGTGGCCCAATCCGGTCTAGACTTGGGTCTGTGGCTTCCTGACGCAAGGCAGGCTGGGTTGCTGCTTTGGTACCATCATTTTTGTTTTTAACCAGAGAGAGAGAGAGATGGAACAGCCACTCAGCACCATGGGATTCAAACAACGGCAACACCCATGGCAAAATTCAAAGAAAGGAGGAACATGTGAAAAAAATGTAAAGGTACAATTGAAAAGAGATAAGAGGTAGACGTAACTGTTCGTTCCTGAAGGAAATTTAAAATGTGAGAGAATACGTCCCTGTTAATGCTCCCAAAGAAAAGGGCAACAGTCAGTGTCAGAAGGCAGGGGGATCTATGCACGGCAATGAGATTGAGTGAGCTGTAGTGCGCTCTGTTTTCATCTATGAAGAACAGATGCCAGGAAGTAGAAGAGGAAGGAATATGTGTGCCTCTAAATCTAGTCCCTTGCCATACACTCCCAGCTTCTTGATTTATTATTTATTTTGTTCAAATTCTACCCTTTCCTTCCCATGAAGGCTCAGGGCTGCCTGGGTAGATAAAGGCCACTGGGCATCAAGAGAAAGCTGAGCAGACCAACATGCACCTTGTTTGTGACTTGAGCTTTACGCCTGCCCTGACCTTTGCCTGATCAGCTTCCATTAATGGCTAATTTGGTACCCATGGGTTATACTCACATTTTCAGGTATCCCAATTAGTACCTGAACACCGTTTGAGTAAACCCAAATCTGAAATGTTGTTTTTTGAGTATCTAAAATTACCCCAAGCCCCCGAGCCTCCCCTCAAAAAATTTCCCCCCGAGAATCCAGGCCCAGAAGTTGAAAAATCAAGACAAAACAGTATACTGATATTTTGGGTACCCAATTGGACACCGTTTCGGGTACTGAAAAATACCAGAAATTTTCAAGTTGAATTGGGCACAGCAAATTCAATCATGACACTCATTTTTGTGGCTACCTGTTTCAGCTCTCCTTTCTGCTCATTTCCTGAGTTTATTCTAATCTGACCCACACTGTTCTGAAGTCCATCTGACCCAATTTGTTCCCGTCTGACTGTCCTCCCCTCCCCCCCATATTCTCAATCTGCTCCTACTTGGGTCTGACTGTAAAGTTGTCCAATGTCCTGGACCTCCTACCTTTACACAGGTGCATATATGCTTGTAGCAAGGTTATGGAGAGTAATAATAGCAAGAGTTTACATGTGCTTTAAGATATGTGGGTGCATCCACTCTAACATCATCCTCAGGTTCTTCCTACGGTTGCTGTTGAACACTCCCAGTCTGCCAGAGGCACTTCTGTCCAACAAGAGATGGGGAGAAGGGGTGGGGAGTAATCTGTCAGAAACCAGGGTTAGCCTCTTCTATATTGAAGCACTTCATTGTTGATGGAGCTGATCTTTTCCTTACTGATGGGTAGGGCTGATGCGGCAGCAGCTTTTACCGCGCCGCGATTCCGTTCCGCCATTTCGGAACTGCCCGCACCACACCGCGACTTTTCTGCGGATATTCCGCTAATTCCGCCGGAATTCTGCAAATCGCGGAATTGCGGAAAAATCGTGTAAAAATTGCGGAAACCGCGGAAAACCGCTATTCCGCTATTTTTTGGCGCTGGCGGAATTGCGGAAATCGCAAAAATGTCATGTTTCCACGATTCCACTAAGTTGCGAAATTAAAGAAGCGGAACCGCGGAATGAAAGCCTCTGCCATGCCGTTCCACTAATTGCGGAAACACTGTTTCTGCCGGAAATAGCTACCGCTGCGATATTCCGCTACAGCCCTACTGAAGGGCAGGTCCTGTAGACTGTTCTACATCTTGCATTGGCTATGTATACAAGAGTTTACAACTGGAGGTGAAAAGAATATTCAAAGCAAGGGTATTCTCTCCATTTTATTCAGATGCTTCAAACCCAATCCGATGGAATGAATATTTCTCGAACTTTGTTTGGCAATTCACTTTAGCTATTTTGGTTTCTGGGTGTTTATTCAATTATGCAAGGTATTCTCAGTTTTGTTATTTGGTTTATTTCACAAGCAAAATAATGTTGTATAGTGCCAAAACAATGTAACCCGATAATACTAAAAAAAAACAAAAAACCAATCTAAATAGCAGAAAAAACACCTGGAAATGGATATGAGAACATCCATTTCCAATGTGGATTTTTTTTAAGTGTTCAGATGCTGATCAAAAGATGCAGATACTATTCAAGAATACAAAAACACCTATTTATTTCACCACTCGGAACAGCCAGCTTGAGTTAGCAAGTACCCACTCCCATGCTTGTGTGCACACAAACACGGAAATATGAGTGGCTAATGTAATGTGAAAAAAACTAAAGCTTAAAGGTCACTTTTAAGAAATGAATACAGAAGAAAACTAAACTCAAAATAATCTATTTGATTGGGAATTGAAAAGGCTCCTCACATTTCTATGGCAATTAGGCCATATGTTTCTAAAATTGAGTCACCAACTTCACTGCCAACCGCAGCTTGTTGGCATTTCTGTTCTCAAGGATGCAAACACTGTCAGATTATAATAATATCTCTTTTCCAAGGCAGACATGGCCTTTTTTCTCTTCAGAGATGATTACTGTGATTTGACTGGTCAACGATCATGTTTTTCATTCGACAGGTTGCCAGGAGGGCTTGGCAGTAAGGAATGCATGTGTTTTGCCAATTCCAATGACCTTCTTCAGTCATCTGTACAGCATCAGTTTCCAGTGTCGATCTATTATTGATGATTGCATCATGGATCTCCAGCTAGAATCAGTGCCCCATTCAACTAGATGTTTTATTGAAGTATTTTATTGGGTGTTTTTACACACACACATTTCTCCTGGATGTTTGCTTGTTACATACTGAACTTTCTGTGCGTCTAAATCACTCACCCAGATCTTAAACATCCAGATCTCTGAACTTCTGTGTAGAACTTCTTCCAGAACTTTTGTGTGTAAAAAGTTCTCCTGGTAAACGGCTTTGCTCCCGACAGCTGTGGTCACTTGGTTTCCATGGCAGCCTGTCATATCTACAGCTGTGGCTACTTTAGGCCACCTCAGGGCAGTGTTTGTGTGAAGAATGCATCCAGGAACTGCCTCAGGGCAGTGTGCGTGTGAAATGAATCCAGAACTTACTTCTGGACTTGTAAAGCCGGAAGATTGAAAAATCAGGAACTTTAATGTGTGTGTAAAAATGCCCATTGAAATGCTTCAAACTGAATCCTACGGAATGGATGTTTCCCACTCTGTTTGGATATTTGCTTCAAATATTTTGGTTTCTGTGTGTTTGGGTTATTCGATTATGCGAATTATTCAGTTATTTAGGGTTGGCTTTGCAATGGCGCCAAGTAGAGCTGATTCAAGTGCCAAATTTATTACCCTTGGGTAATACCCACAATTTTGAGTACCACATCAGGTACCTGATGAACTACCCAAGTACTGACTGGGTGCTCAACAACCTGCAAAACCATGAATTATCGTTATCAATTTACTGATTACCAATTTGTAAATTAATATGGGAAATTGATATTCCAGGGTCAGAATTAAAATCTGGACATTGGGCAACCTGTCAATCAATAATCAGATACCAATTAGTAAACCAAGGTGGTGAGTCAAGTACCATAAATTTGACAGGCTTACTGTTTTGTTGTCAGCACTCATTTCAATTCCTGTGCTACGCATCCCAGTGAGCTGCAACAGATATTACACTTGCTACTCAGTTAGCTCTCAAAAACACAGCTGGTTGCCATAGTTGTATGTATCCTGCTATGTGTCTGCTACCTACCTGCCACACAAAGTGTGCCCACACCTGGTTTCCTGAAGTGGCTGCCATGGTTTGGGTCTTGGTCATTTGTGGTTGGATGTAGTGGACGTTTTGAGCTGGGTCATTGCCTTTCTTGGTTCTTGGCAGCAGTTGCTGGGTGTAGGGTGGCCAGATGTGCAAATTTGAGAGGACATCCCTGTAGCCTGTATTTCTCATGTGTCCTCTAAAATGTGCATATCTCACCACCCTAGCCGGGAGCTCATGTTTACGATGGGAGGAGCACGGGCTCTGTAGAAATCCCTCTGTAGCAGCCATCTTTCCCAAGAACCACCTCCACCATACTCTCCCCACTTGTCATCCCAGCAAGACGGAACAATCCCAATATGTGTCGATACCGATACATTAGATGCATAGCAGGATAATAAACATCTGTGGATCCCGTTGCAAGTTGGGTGGATTCAGCATGGGCCAGCATTTGCGACTAGTTACAGTAATTAATATCGGCTAACACACTGTATCTTCCCTTGTGTCACCTCTGCTCAGATGCTGCACGGGGTATTAACAATTCTTGAAGTGTCTAGACCACAGTGAGATGACTACTGTTAGGATAAATGTTAAAAAGAACTTCCTACCACTAAAAACAAATGGGCAATGGAACAAGTTGCTAAGTGAGACTGTAGTCACTCATTCACTGGAGGGTATTAGCAGGACACTGGATAAATATATGTTGTGGATTTTTACAATCTGATTAATCCTGCCTTAAGGCTTGGTGTTGGACTTGGTCATTCTTGTGATAAACATATAGCTCTATGATACTTCCATGAAGATGTCCAATCAAAATCAAGGCAGGGGGATTTTTTCCCCCCTCAACTGTGGGTCCCCTATAAAGTGAATACCCACTCTTCAGGCCAGTTGGGGGTGGAGGTGCTTAAGCTGTGGGCTCAGGAGTGTGGAAGAAAGAGGACGGTCCAGATCATGGATCTATGCCATGGATCTATCCTGTATCCTTGAGTATAAATCCTTATCGTTGCTTCCTTCTTCTGAGCTCACTGTTTCGGCTCTTTGGGTCGAGAGATTCGACCCATGAGCCAGATTCAGACATTGGGAATAGGGCCAATTAAAGTACCAACCATGGCTTGGACATTCTCTATCACTGATCTAAATGGAAATGAGAATAAATGGAATGCTGAACGTACTATTATTTTCATTTTATAGAAGGCCCAAGAGACTAAGGGCACAATATTCCATCCACGGACATCAATGGCAAAAAAACCATTGGCTCTAATGGTGGAGGACTGTGCCGTAAGCAACTTTTTCAAGGTCAAAGACACAGTTTGTGGCAGAGCTGGAACCTAAAGTCTGAGCTTAGTAGTGCCAGCTACAGCTGAAACTGATAATGCATTTGCTACCCACAGTTTATACCCAATTTTTCAGGCACTGTACCAGGTTCCTGATTTGGTGCCTGAATACCAACTGTTTCCCCGATGACCTAAAAACTCAGATATTTTCATTTCTGGTGTGCCAATTTTACCATTTTCTGATGAGAAAACAGGATGGAAACTTGGAAAAATTAATCAGAAATCTGGTACTGAATTGGAAAAATTGACACCCCCCCCCTAAAAAAAATAGTATTTCTATTGACCACATACTCAGTCAGGCACTACCCAACCCCCTGCCCAGGACCTGCTACAGCTTTTGTTGTGCGTGCTGCATCGTGCTGAGACCAATGCTGCCATGACTTCTTTGCTGCAGCTTGGACTCAGTTGGTGGGTACATTGGTTTGTTTGGGGAGAGGCAGCTGGGGCTGCCAAGGCAGGAATGGGGGGAGCTGCCTGGGCAGTGGGGGCATTGTGAAACTGGGGCAGGGAGAGAGAGGAAGGCTGGAGCCAGGGCTGGCCTTAGGAGTTGCGAGGCTCAGGGTGAAGGAGAAACGCAGGGCCTCAGTGTTCCGCCAGTGGGCCTAGGGGTACTACCCGGCTCAGTCTGGGGGCACTACCTGGGTCTGGGCTCAGGCCGGGCGGAGGGGCACTCCACTCTGCCCATCCCCAAGCCCAGCCATTTCTGGGGCACTTACCTCCCCATCCATTGCTGTGGCATCACCCCTCTGCCTCTCCCTCATTTCTGCTGGCCCCCTCTGCTGCTTTGCTGTCTCAACCATGAGGAATGAGGGAGAGGCAGAGACCCCACCTCTCCCACATTTCCCCTGTCTGAAACTGACAGGCAGTGGAGGAGGGAGCACCCACTGAGTGAGGGAGAGGCGGGGCCTCTGCCTCTCCCTCACTCCTGCTGGCTCCCTCCTCTGCCTGTTAGTCTTGGACTCAGCCAAGGGGAATGAGAGAGAGGTAGAGACCCCGCCTCTCCCTCCCTGGCTGAGACCTGGGGGGCCCTGCACTTGGGGTCCCCAACTGCCGACCACTGTCAGGCTGGGAGCTCAGTGCCCTGAGCACAGGGCCCCCCTAGGAGCGGGGTGTCCCATGGTAAGTCTGGCCCTAGCTGGGGCAGTGGAGAGCTGTGGGGGGGGGGCTGAGGCAGGAAGAGGGAGCCAGGGGGCAGGCAGTGGGTGATGGGGAGCTGGTAGGGTTGCCACTTACGTATATTTCTCCAGGCTACTTATGAAACATACATGTTGCAGGGCTTGAATGGTACCAATGCAGGCTCTGCAACATGTATGCTTCATAAGTGGCCTGGAAAAATATACATAGGTGACAACCCTAGGAGGTGGGGGATGGAGCAAGTAGGGGAGGACTGGAAGCTTGGGGCCGGGGGTAAGGGTAGGGTGGCCTTTCAACTTTAAAAGTGGATGCTTATAAAAAATACATGGTGCAGGGCTACACTTGAACCAATGGACCCCTACAACATTTTTTTTTCATAAGTGTCCTCTTTTTAAAGGGGAGGTACGGCCACCCTAGGTGAGGGGGAAGCTGGGGCAGTGGGAACTTGGTGTGTGTGTGTCTCGGGGCAGGGAACTGGGAGGGTTGGGGCCTGGGGGTGTCTCTGACAGGAAGAGATTGGGGGGTCCTCCAGACCCCTTTGCATTGTAGTAACTTTAAAACTTACATTTGGGGAATCTTACTGGCGATTTGATGGTCCCGATGATAAATATTATTTGACTCCTCTTTGGTTTAATGTTTGTGGGTATCAAGATAGACAATGATTTTGGTTTTGGAAGCCCGCCCCCCCCCCTTCATAGGGGACCATTATAACTGTATCTCCCCCCCCCCCATACACACACACAGCATTTATTACATTTTGGACAGACTGAGCGTAATTCAAATGGGAAAGATACAAGAACTCCCCCACCATTTCACACAGGACTCTGACTTTCCTAGATCAATAGCAGCAGCAGCAGCAGACAGAGCTTGAAGTGGTGGCACTGTCAGCAGAAGGGCCTGGGGGCATGGGAGCCCTGTAGCTGGTGTGCAAAGTAGCAGAAAGAGGATCAGCAGCTGCAGGCCGGGGAGCTGTTTGTAGAAGCTACGGCGGTGGGCCACACTGCTGTGGAGCCAGGCGAACAGCACTTTTTTCAACCTCCTCAGAAAAGGCCAGGGTTCCGGCACAGGCAAACCTGGTTGCAAATTGCACTACACCTCTGTCTACCAGGCCAGTCTCCATTTCTCTGAGTGCAGCTCATGGCTACGGCTGGGCAGGATTGCTTTTTCTCAGCTGCTGATCTGTGTGTGATAGGACTCCTGAGTGCAGGTCGACCCTTGAGGTCTATTGCAGCTTGGTGACCGTGTGGGAGATGGAGGGGGGGTGGGTGGGATCCTGAAGGATATGGCAGTAGAAGGAAAAGAATAAAGGAACTCTTCACTCCCAGCCCCCACAGTCCAAGATCTCATTCCATGACTGGTTTGACTAATAGCCAATTTAGGGGTGGGACACAGGGGAGAATACCGGGTACCGGATATACTGGTATCGGATCTCGCAGGTACCGATTTACCAGTATTGGCGTACCGGATTTTTTACATTGGGGCTATTGACTTCAATGGCTGCAATGTAAAAAATCTGGTACCGCAGCCAATGTTAAAAATCCGGTATGCCGGTACAGGTAAATATCGAATTTATCGGATTAAGCCAATACACCCAAATACCGGCAATATAGGATCTCTGGAGAACTGATATTCCCACCCCTAAATTCATAAACGTCTCCTCTGAGAACTTATCTACTACTTCCAAAGTTCTCCTATTGGCTTTTATAACAACCCCTGGCAATGAGTTCCATAAGTTACTTTGTTCATTGGGGTTGGATTAGATGACCCTTGAATTCCATTCCAAAACACCTCTGCTTGCTTTGATTTTTCTTAAATCTGCCTCATTCCTCTGAGCTCACTTTTGGGGACTTGAGAGTAGGGTACTCAATCCATGGGCTAGATCCACAAATCAAATAGGCCTATGGTGCAATCAAACATTAACAAGCCATCGGGGGCATTTGGGAAAGGGCTGCTGGGGCCATTTGGTTTGGATTTTTTTTACAGCAAAAAGGACAAGGCTTCTGAGTCTCCCCAGATTTGCTACGCCCCCTAATTTTGACAGGTATACTTGGTTTTGTGTGTATTTGTTTCAAACCAAGGGCATTTTAAAGTGAGACATGGTTTCTCCTGGACTTCCAAGTCTGGATTAAATAAACAAACTCCCAGGGGGAGAGGGGGTAGATGTTCCCCCGCACAACTGGAAGTCAGACGACATCACAGGAAACAGCAGGTGCCAGTGAACTCATGCACAAATGGAGATCTGGACTTTTAAAGCCTTGATATCGGGGTTTTACAAGTTTGGATCTAAGTCCGGATCTCCATCTATGTGTGAGTTCATTGGCACCCATTTTTTCCTATGGCACCTGCTGACTAACAGTTGCACAGGGGAACATCTAACATCCTCCCCCCGTCCCTCCAATGTGAGTTTGTTTCCTCCAGACTTTGAAGTTTGGTTGAAACTCTCTCTCATTTAAAAACGCCCCTAGTCCAGGCCCACTGCCCAAATGACGAAACTTTGAGTTCTCCGACTGCATTTTCAGATGTTTTATTATGAATTCTGTCCAAGATTTCTTACCCTATTTTCTGTTATGCCCCATAGCTTAGGATGTGAATTTACTGCACTAGGTTCAAATTAACATCTTCACTTTGCAAGGGGGATACATCACGGAATTGCACTGTCCCTCAACTTGATGGATACACCATTATCTGGCTATTATGCTGACATCAATGGTACTTCATCAATAAAAATAAGACGTGCTTTTTAATTAGACTTTTTTTCCCCCGAACCCTGCAAGACATGCTCATGCATATGGATTGGGCCATTTCTGCATAACAAGAATTCTGGGACACACTGTACCAGATAGGCAATGCTATATAAATATCCTGATTGATTTGAGTCACACATTTGTGTCAAGGTTTCCTGAGTACCCAGGAACATTTATGCAACTTGAAGTCATCTGGGAAGAGTCCATGATTAGCTAGCTATTGAGGTTTTACTTGCATTATAATAGGAAAAGTGAAGAATGCTACTGTTGTTTTAATAAGTACTTTCTCTAGTGCCTGAGATCTTGAAAAATGTGTCATGTCTAGATGCTAACAGATGGCCCACACAGCTGTTCATGTGGGCAAGGCAGCCTCTGGAAAAGAAAGAAAATGATTTTTTTGCACAAAGGGTATTTCCACATGTGATGTCACTGTGCCATACCACTTGGATCCTGCCCTGGGTGAACGCCCTCCCCCCAGGTAGGATCTGACCCGGCCGCTAAACAAATATGTCAGCGGCCCAGGCCAGGGAGAGGGTGGGGTGATGCCCTCCTGAGAATGGTCCGCCCTCCTGAGAATGACCTGCCTGCCTCCCTGATGGGAAGGTGTGGCTGAATGAGTGGGGCGGGGGGGAGGGGTAGACAGCGGAGGATGGGTGTGGGGTCAGTGTATACCCACACCCATGCACCCACACCGAATTGCGAGGAAAACCCCGGGTTGCTCCATATGGGGGCAGGGGTGGGCAGTGCGTGAGTTGTGGGAGGATGCCTCTACCCAAGTCATCTTCAGTTGGGCACCCGGGTCCATGGGGGATGGATGGACCTGAGTGGGTGCGTCCCTTCTAAAAATGGCAAACTAGCCATTACTCCTTTTAAAACCCACCTGTGCTTTGACCCACATATGCTACTGTCCTTGACCAAGTCCTCTGGCAACAAATTCCACAACTTAATAATGTACTGAGGGAAAAAAAATACTTCCTTTTATTTGTCGTAAATCTGCTGCCCTTTGTTTAAAATCTGTTGGACTCTTTTTCCATTTGCAGAAACAAATATTGCTCTAGGATTTTGGTTACTTCATTTGGGTTATTTTGATCACACTTGGTGTATTCATTCTGCTGAAATGGAAATGCTGACTGTATTTCAAGGCTGGTGCACTCTCTGGTTCTTATCCAGGTCTGGTGGAATGTGAACTGGCCCCAGTCTTGTCTGCATTCCACTGAAGATCCAGATCAGAATTTCTTGCTCCCCATCCCGTGTGCATTACCTTTTTGCACCCAGACAGAGGTCAGTAAAGATAATAGAATCATAGAGTCAGAAGGGACCTCAGAGGTCAATTAGTCAACCCCCCCCCCTGCTCAGTTCAAGAAATCCACAGCTACAGCATCCTGACAGATGGCCGTCCGGCCTCTGTTTAAAAACGTCCAGTAAAGGAAAGTCCACCACCACCCTCGGCAATTTGTTCTACTGTCAAACAACTCTTACCGTTAGGAAATTCTTCCTAATTTTTATCTGAAATCTGCTTTCTTGTCATTTGAGCCCAGTATGCCTGCCTACCTGCTCTGCTTGCCGCTGCAGGGGCTAGGAGCTCTTTCCTGGGCTCGCCCCTCCTCTAGGAGTTCCAGCTGCCCAGCCTTAGGCCCAGGCCCCAAGTGACACTCTGCCCCTCCTCCCCTGTAGGAGGAGAGGGGGGGGGGGGGCCAGGGCTTCCCCAGACTTTTGGGCCAGGGGGGGGGATTAAAGGGCCCTGTTCTTGGGAGCCCTTTCCTGGGCTCGCCCCTCCTCTAGGAGTTCCAGCTGTCAAGCCTTAGGCCCAGGCCCCAGGTGACACTCTGCCCCTCATCCCCTGTGGGAGGAGAGGGGGGGGGCACGGCTTTCCCAGGCCTTTTGGGCCGGAGGAGGAGAAGAGGCCTGCTGCTCGGCAGAGCCACAGGCATACGCCGCAGGCCACTGTCAAAGGGCCCTTAGGCATGGCCCTTAGTGGGACTGGGAGGGTTGGGAGGGTACTAGCAGCGGGTAAGGGGTACAGTTGTTTTAGGGTGAGGGGTGGTGGCAGGGGATGGCTTGTTTGTATTGTGTGGGTGAGGGACGAAGGAACTGGGTTAGGGAGGAGGGGGGTTACCCTCCTATGGCAGAGGATGGGGGGGTGGGATGGGGCGAGGGGACTGGGTTAGAGGGGGAGGGACTGTTCCCCTCGGTGTGAAGGAGGAAGGTTTATCCTCCTATGCAAGAGGAGGGTAGGGGGTGTATTAGTGGGTGGGGGGACGGACGGGGGGAGTCCGCAGCTATAGGGGTCGTTGTGGGCCAGGGGAATTATGGTCCTTCTGGGAATTGAATTAGATCTGTGAGGCGGGACAGATGTTATATTCCTGTCCCGTTCACTAACCCCCAGGCAGATGGTGAGATGATCGGGAATCAGAGGGTCCCTGGCCTTCGTTTACTGCTGATAAATGCGAGGTCGGTAGCCAATAAGTCAACTATGGTCCGGGATGATCCGGGACCAGGCGGCCGACCTCGCATGTATTACGGAGACCTGCCTGGATACTGAGTTGGGGCTTATACTGGCCGATCTTGTTCCGGCTGGGTACTCCATACAGCATCAGCTTGGGGGCCAAGGTAACCATTAGTTTTAAGGATACATTCTCTGTGAGGAGATTTCCTCTGCAAACTATCATGGGTATAGAGGGCCTTCATCTGGTGTTGGATTTGGCCGGAGACAGAGTAGGGATACTGCTGATCTACCAGGCACCCACCTGTACGGCAGTTTCCCTGCCCGCAGTAACTGAGCTGGTGTCGGAGGTGGTCTTGCGGTCCCCCAGGGCCATAGTCCTGGAGGAACTTCAACATCCATGCCAATGGCAGTCTTGGAGGGGCAGAGCGTGAGCTCATGGCCGCCATGGGCCTGTCTCAAAGAATGGTGGGCCCCACACATGTTGGAGGACATACCCTGGACATGATATTTTGCACAGACCTTGAGGCGGGGGATGCGTTCGTGGGGGAGGGGTCATCAGTGCCCTTGTCATGGACGGATCATTATCTCCTCCGGGTATCCTTGCGCATGTCGGCCCCCGTGAGGGTGCGGAACCAGTTAGGATGGTTTGCCCCTGACGATTTATGAACCTGGAAGGTTCCAGACTGCTCTAGGGGAGGTTTCCTCTGATCTCAATGGCCGCTCACTCGATGACCTTGTGCCCATATGGAATTCCGTGTTGGAGGCCATCGACCAGGTGGCTCCCAGGCATCCGCTCCCGAACCACCAACAACGCAGGTCCCCATGGTATATGGAGGAGCTGTGGCAAGTGAAGCGGGAAGGGAGGCGGTTAGAGCAACGGTGGCGTCACTCGCGTGCTGAAGTTGACAGATTGCGGTATAGAGTCTGCTTGCGTACCTATGCTGTGGCGGTGCGGACAGCAAGGGAAGTCTTCTTTGCTGCCCTCATTGTGTCCACTAAGTCCTGCCCGGCGTAGCTTTTCCAGGTGGTGAGAGGGCTGGTCAGTCTGGCCTCCCTCCGCCTGGACTCAATCAAATGCCCGCTGTGATTTGTTTGTGGAATTTTTTGCTGATAAAATTGCTCAAACCCACCACAGTTTTGTCAAGGCCAGCCGGGAGATATTAGGGGCCATTGCTGACGGGGAGGGAGGGCAGGGTGCTGGACTGCCTTGAGGAGGCTGTGGTGCAGCCCCTGCTCAAGAAGTCATCATTGGACGTTGGTGTCCTGGATCAGCTATCGGCCGGTCTCTAACTTTCCCATTTTAGAGAAGGTTATTGAATGGGTGGTGGCCCGGCAGCTGCAGGAGCATCTGGACCGGATTAATTTTCTCGATCCCTCGCAGTCTGGCTTTCGTCTGGGATATGGCACCGTGACTGCTCTTGTGGCCTCGGAAGACGACCTCTTCCAGGAGTTGGACCGGGGTTGTTCGACCCGGTTAGATCTCTCTGTTGCATTTGATACTTGATCACAAGTTGTTGCTGACTTGGCTGGTGAACCAGACAGGTACTGGCGGGACCGTTCTTGAATGGATTCGCTCTTTCCTGACTGGGAGAACCCAAAGTGTGGTCCAGGTTGATTTTTCATCTTCTCCCCATGGCCTCACGTGTGGAATCCCACAGGGTTCTATTCTGTCCCCTCTCTTGTTCAATGTGTATATGCAGCCCTTGGGGGGAGGTTGTTAGGGAGTTCAGCATACGGTGTCATCAATATGATGATGACACCCAGCTATCTCTCTCTTTTTCATCTGACTCAGGCCTGGCAGTCTTGGTGCTTACCCGGTGTTTGACGAGGGCAAGCTCTCTGAGGTTAAATC
>QEPC01004060.1:2822686-2869154 GCA_003113815.1 Sphenodon punctatus | reverse complement strand
CCCCCCCCCCCTGCTTCCCACCCCAAAGCTGTTCCTCACCCCGCACCCACCGCCACCCTGCATCCCACCCCTAGGTTGTTCCCCACCCCGCACCTACCCCCACCCTGCAACAGACCGTTTTCTTCCATCCGATGTTAACCCTGGGAACTCTTTGCTGCTGGGTTGTGCCAGTGTATTGCCACTGTTTCCCTGTGCGTGGGGGTATACGTTATTCATTTTAAGCTTGAAGTGCATTTTAGACTGTGTTTTCTTCCATCTGAGTTAACCCTGGGAACTCCTTGCTGCTGGGTTGTGCCAGTGTATTGCCACTGTTTCCCTGTGCTTCGGGTATATGTTATTCATTTTAAGCTTGAAGTGCATTTTAGACTGTGTTTTCTTCCATCTGATGTTAACCCTGGGAACTCCTTGGTGCTGGGTTATGCCCTGGCTCCGCCTACCGTTGCCCTGGCTCCGCCCACCGGCTCACCTTACTGCCCCTCCAAACTAAAAATCCACCAGCCGCCCCTGATCTCTCAGCTGCATTTGATACAGTTGATCATGAGTTGTTGGTGACTCGGCTGCGGGACCAGGCAGGGATTGGCGGGTCCATTTTTGAATGGTTCCACTCTTTCCTGGCTGGGAGAACCCAACGTGTGGTCCTGGGTGATTTTTCATCTTCTCCCTGGGGCCTCACGTGCGGAGTCCCATGGGGTTCTATCCTATCCCCTCTCTTGTTCAGTGTGTATATGCAGCCTTTGGGGGAGGTTGTTAGGGAGTTTAGTGTATGGTGTCATCAATATGCTGATGACACCCAGATTTATCTCTCTTTTTCATCTGACTCAGGCCTGGCAGTCTCAATACTTACCCGGTGTTTGATGGCTGTGTGGGATTGGATGAGGGTGAGCTGCCTGAAATTAAATTCCGACAAGATAGAGGTGATGGTTGTGGGAAAGGCCAGGGGAGTGATGGCCCCCATCATTGATGGGGTCCATCCTGCCCTGCTATTTCATGTTTGGAGTCTGGGGGTGCTCTTTGACCTGCAGCTCCGCCTGGATGTCCAAGTGGCAGCTGTGGCGAAGGGGGCATTTCACCAATTACATCTGGTGTGTCGGCTTTGGCCATATGTGTCGGACTTGGATCTATCCATGAACGTCCATGCTTTTATTACCTCGAGACTGGACTACAGTAACGCACTCTATGTGGGGCTACCCTTGGTGCTGGTTTGGAGACTTCAGCTGGTGCAGAATGCGGCGGCTCATCTCCTAATGGGGACGGGCCGACGCGATCACTTTACACCGGTGCTTCGCTCTCTGCACTGGCTGCCGATAGTCTTCTGGGCCCAATTCAAGGTGTTGGTGTTGACCTTTAAAGCCCTAAATGACCTGGGTCCTGCTTATCTGCAGGATCACCTCACCTGCCGGATCCTGGATCAGCCCCTACGGTCTGCCAGGGGCGCCCTCCTCGAGGTCCCCCGGGTTTCTCGGGTGTCAACCTTGCGGAGGGCGTTCTCTGTGGCCTGGCCGCGCCCGTGGAAATCCCTCCCACCAGAGGTCTGCCTTACCACCGACCTCCCCTCTTTCCATAGACAATGTAAGACCTGACTGTTCCACTGTGCCTTTCCTGAGGAAGATTGGATGGGTTATGGTGGGGTAGCGGGTAATTTGTTTTATTATGGGTTTTTTAATTGTATTATTGTTGGGTTTGGATCTGTTTTAATATGTTGTTAGCAGTCCCGAGTTGCTTTTAGCAGGAGGGGGCGGCATACAAATTTTATAATAAATAAATAAATAAAATTATTTCTTGTCTTGCCTTCAGGGCAAGAGAGAACAAGTCTTTGCCATCCTCTCTGTCACAGCCCTTCAGGTAGTGCAAAACTGCCATCATGCCTTCCCTTAGTCTTCTCTTCACTAGGCTAAACATACCCAGCTCCTTCAACCTTTCCTCATAGCACTTGGTTTCCAGACCCTTGACCACCTTTGTTGCCCTCCTCTGAACCTGCTCCAATTTGTCAATGTCCGTCTTGAAGTGACGTGCCCAGAACTGGACACAGTACGCCAGATGAGGTCTGACCAGCGCAGAATAGCGTGGAACTGTTACTTCTCGTGACTTGGAAATGATGCTTGTGTTAATGCAGTCTAAAATGGTATTGGCCTTTTTTGTGGCTGCACCACAACGCTGACCTATGTTCAGTTTGTGATTAACTACAATCCCCAGATCCTTTTCACGTATATTGCTGCCAGTCCCTCATCCTGTATTTGTACATTTGATTTTTCTTACCTAAAGGCAGAACTTTACATTTATCACAGTTGAACTTCGTTTTGTTAGTTTCCGCACAGTTTTCCAACTTATCAAGATTATTTTGAATTTTATTTCTGTCTTCTAAGGTGTTAGCTATCCCTCCCAGTTTTGTGCCATCTGAAAATGTAATAATGCTCCCTCATCCAAGCCATTAATAAAGAAGTTGAAAAGTATCATGCCCAGGACAGAGCCCTGCGGCATTTCACTCGACACCTCCCTCCCAATTGATGAGAAGCCATTGATGAGCAGTGCACTCTTTGAGTACGGTTGTTCAACCAGCTATAAATCTAGCTAAGGATATTATCATCTAGCCCACATTTTCCCAGTTTGTCAACAAGGATATCATGGGGGACTTTGTCAACTGCTTTACTGAAATCAAGGTATATTACGTCTATGAGTTCCCCATGATCCACTAAACTAGTAACTTGATCAGAAAAGGAAATAAGATTAGTCTGACCTGATTTATTCTTGAAAAGTCCATGCTGGCTTCTAGTAATCACTGCATTGTTTTCTAGATGCCTACAGATTGACTGCTTTATCATCTGTTCTAATATCTTTATAGGTTAATGTCAGGTTGACCGGGGTATAGTTTCTCAGATCCTCCCCTCTCCCCCCTGCCCCCTTTTGAAGATAGGGACAACATTTTCCCAACTCAGGTCTTCCAGCACCTCACCCATTCTCCAAGAGTTCTCAAAGATGATAGAAGTTCTGAGAGTGCATCAACAAGTTCCTTCCGTGTCCTAGAATGTAACTCATCCAGCCTCAAAGACGTGAACTCGTTTAGAGTAGCTAGGTATTCTCTGACCAACTCTTTATCCCAAGCTTCAATCCTTTCCCCTCATCATTCATTGTACTTTCCCCAAGTTGGACACATTTTCCTGTTTGGGAGAAGATGGAGGCAAAGTAGGAGTTTAGTAGTCCGGTCTTCTCTTTTTCACCTATTACCATTTCACCATCTTCCTCGAGCAGTGGACCTACCGCTTCCTTTTTCTTCCTCTTACTTCTTCTAACATACCTGGAAAAAACCTTTTTGTTGTTCTTAGCATTCCTCACTAGCCTCACCTCATTCTGTGCTTTTACCTTCCTGACACCATCCCTACAAGTCTGGGGTACTTGACTGGATACGTCCTTCGTGACTTGTACCGTCTTCCACTCCTTAGATGTGTCCTTTTTAATTCTCAGCTCATCAAAAAGCTCTTTGTGCAGTCACTTTGGTTTCTTTAGATGTCTCCCATTTTTCTTTCTCAATGGAATTGTTTCTGATTGTGCCTTCAGTGGGTGAAAACAGACATGATGCTAACCACCCTTTAACCACCCTTGGTGGTTATTTATGCACGTTGAAGGGCTGCATAGGGCACCAATACAGCCCTGCAACATGCATAAATGACCACCAAGGGTGGTTAAAGGGTGGATAGCGTCATGTCTGTTTTCACCCAGTGGGTGTCTTCAGACGTTACGAGATCACGGTGAACCATGGTGAATACCCACCTGTGGTCACCGTGTCTCGAACGTCTGTTTGCGGCGCGCCAGATGTTGGCCACGGTGAATCCCCACATGGGGTCCGTTTGAACCACGCTTCCCGGGCTAGCCGGGGGAAGGTCCCGGGAAGCATGGTCAAACAGACCCCGGGCCGTGACCAATGAAAAGTCACGCCTGGCTGCGCGCCACAGCCCGGGATCCATGGCGGGATCCCGGGCCGTGGCACATTCGGCCGGACGCGGCGGCCGCATTGGCCCCGCCACCAGCCCATCTCCTCAGAGGGCGGGCAGCGGGGTGCGTGGAGGGGGCGGGGCCGTGCGGCCACACGTTGCGCCGTGCGGCCCCGGCCCCTCCCACTTTCCCCGCCGGGATCCCCCCAGCACGTCTGTTGTGCCGTTACGGGGTGACCCCGGTGGGGAACGAAGCCAGTGGTTCCGGTACGGGGCCAAAGGGCCCCGTAACGTCTGAAAATACCCAGTATCTCATTTTTCAGAGATTGCCACCCAACTTGGGCTCCTTTTTCCGTTAGTTTATCTAACCATGGGATCCTGCCTAGCATTTCTATGAGTTTATTAAAATCAGCTTTCCTAAAGTCCACGGTATGTTTGACTATGCTTTACTTTTTTTTACGATGATGAATCCCAACATTTCATGATCACTTCCCCGCCAAACTTCCCTCTACTTTCACCTCATTGACCAAGTCTTTTCTGTTGGTTAGGATAAAGTCTAGAATTGATAACTCCCTCATTCCTTCCAACTTCTCATGAAATAAATATATTTGTCAGCAAGTCAAGTCAAGAATTTACTGGACAATCATTGCTTAGCAGAGTTTGTCTTCCAACAGATGTCGGGATAGTTGAAGTCCCCCATTGCTACTACTTCTTCCTAACTCCTTGAAAGATCTGCAGTCTGTTTTAGGAAGGCATCATTCATGTCTTCTGCTCGGTTTAGCAGTCTATAGTAGACTCCAACAAGGAAATCATTTTTATTTATTTCACCTTTTATTTTCACCCAGATACTCTCAACAAGACTTCCATACTCATTCTCATTCATTTCTGTTCAGGTTTATACATTTCTGACATATAATGCTACTTCGTCTTTCTTTCTATTCCATCTATTCTTTTTTAACAGGTTATATCCTTCAATTACTACATTCCAATCATGGGAGTGATCCCACCAACTCTCAGTACTGCCGATTAAATCATATTTACCTTCCTGTATTATGAGTTCAAGTTCATCCTGATTATTTCCCATACTCTGTGTGTTAGTGCACAGACATCAAAGACCATGATGGGGATCAGGTTCTAACTTCTGATACCACCAATCGAAAAGGATGAGCTGAGATTTAACACAGTGCATATGTCACATTGGATATCCTTAGGTTGCTCCATACCTGCAGAGAAATAACAGCTGATCGATTTCAGACCTACTTTGGTATTTCTCATACTTCGATTCGGTACTGAGTGGTATTTCACACCAAAATGTTGTACAGCTGCTATCCAGTAAAAAAAAAAGAAAAAAGAAGTAGTAACCAAAATGGCACAGTGACCAACAGAAGAAGAATGAATCAACTGAAATTTTGCAGTGACTGAAATAACTGAAATAAAATTCCCCTAATATAAATTTTGTGGTGAATATCTACTTTGATATTCCAAAAAGGCAATAATATTGGTGAATAGTAGAGCTGAAATGGGTACCCGATTCAGTACCCATGGGTAATACCCACATTTTAATTTGAGTACTCAAGTACTACTTGAGTACTACTTGAATACTGTTTGAATACTAACCCCCCACCCAAACCTATAATTTCAGCTGCTGGGTTTTTTTTAGTGCCCCAAATCCCCCCCCTCCCCCGAACCCAAAACAACACACACAAAATTCTTGAAATCAAGAACTAAATTGGTATTTAGGTATATCAGTTGTCAGTATTTGGGTATTTCAGGTTGCTGGTCCAAAAATGGTTTAGGTACCAAAAAATACCCGAACTCTTCTGTTCCATTCATGTACTGGAATTCCATGGGTAGTCATTTCAACTCTGGTGAATATATAAATACCTATTAATTTCTACTCTGCTTTCCACGATTTTCATGATGTACGCCCTTTGTATCTTTGTCTCTTAAAGCCGTGCTGTTTTCATCCTGCTTTGATTGCACCATAGGGGTGCTCCACCATAGAGGTCAAATTCCAGCCTAATAACCATGTATTTATTTCCGTTGTTTGCAAATTGAAATTATAGCTAGCAGTTGGGACAGGAGGAGAGGACAAATGAAGCTAAAAGCATGGGCTGTCACTTGTAAGCACTGTTGCAGACATTGTAGGAAATATATACTTTATGTCTTTAAAACAAAGTATGCCATTAAGCGTGCAATGCTTAGATGAATTTTATTTCACCTATAAATATGTGAATCTTTTTGACTTCAAATCCCAATACAGAGACAATTTACTGTTGCAATCAAAGCAATGCACACAATTTAACTTCAGCACCATCTGTAAGTCTATTAGTATTTTAATAATGAATACAATTATATGTTGGCAACAAAAAAAGCCAACTTAAATAGAAATACCTTAGGACCCAGGTGGGATCACCAAGAAGCAGTTGGGAAGAATCGCCTGATGACAAATTCTATTTGCGGTGGTATGTTTTCAGCTCCAAAAGGGATGGACTTAAGCACATTAGGATTTGAATCTATAAGGTATTGAGGGCTGGATCCAAAATCGTACCTACAAGTCTTTGTTCTAGTGGTGACATTAATAGTTCCATTGGTATTTGTGAAAACTTTTCATATTTTTGGATACCCCTCCAGATATATGATTAATAGTGCCAATCCAAGGTATGTGTGCTCTAAGTGCACACCATGGATAGTTTCAGACGTTACAAGATCACACTCAACCACAGTCAACCACAGACAATGGGTGATTTCAGACGTGATGATATCACAGTGAACCACGCTGAATTCCGCGTGGTGGCTGTGATAGCGTCACGTCTGTTGGGGGAAACAGATGTTTCCCCCCAGATGTTACCACGGCTGGGGATTGCATTCGACACATGAGCAGCCGAAGCGGGGGGACCGGAGGCCGTCGCGTGTCGAATGCAATCCCATGCCGGGGTGAACCCCGGCGTCACGTCTGGTCAGGCGCCACGGCCCGGGATCACTGGCGGGACCCCGGGCCGTGGCGAATCTGGCCCGACGCGGCAGCTTCATTGGCCCCGCCACCCGCCCGTCTCCGCGGAGGGTGGGCGGTGGGGGCGTGGATGGGGCAGGGCCGTGCGGCTGCACATTGCGCTGCGTGGCCCTGCCCCCTCCCAGATTCCCCGCTGGGATCCCCCCGGCACGTCTGTTGCGGCGTGACGGGGTGACCCTGGCGGGGAATGACTAGGGTGATTTCGGTACGGGGCCAATGGGCCCCGTTACGTCTGAAATCACCCAATGTCACAGCGTGGCCAAAGAACCCTGAACGTCTGATCAGCAGCATCCAGATGTTCACCACTGTCAATCACCCGAAGGGGCCAAAGCCAACCACAGTTCTGGAGGTCAGTAAGGGACCATCCCCGGAATTGTTGTCAAAGAGATTCCCACTGGGAAACCACCCAAAGTAATAACTGAATGGCAACCACCAGGCAGGATCAAACAAAATAATCCCCAGACATGGTGAAAGCACGCAGTGTCGCTGTCTGGCAATGAGCAACACACAGACCAGGGAGGGAGATTTAAAGGGTACACAGCAGCAGGGGAACATGGCGGGATGGAGCAAGACAGAAGGGCGAGGAGAGCGGAGGGGGGGGAGGAGGAGGAGGTGGCGGAGGAGCAGCAGCAGCCAGGGCAGTGCGCTCCAGAGGGGAAAACTAGCTAGGGTATGGAGGCACCCCAGAAATGGGTAAGGAGAGCGAGGGAGGACCTGCACACTGGCAGAGGGGCAAGAAGGGGGGGTGCCCGGAAGGAGGGTGGCAGGGAGGTGGGTCTGAAGGGCAGAGGCAACTAACTCCCCCCTTATGACCCACAGACCCAGAAATAGGCCCAGGAGCCAGAGCCCTCGGAGGAGACTGGCGGAGGGAAAGTGGAGGAGGTGGGGTGGAGGAGGCGGAGGAGGAGGGTACATGCAGGAGATGCTGGTACCAGCGAGGGGGGCAATGGGGGCACAAGGAGACCCAGGACTTCATCTGGATCTGGGGTTCCCTGGAACACCAGGTGGAGCTAGCTATGAACAAACGGAACGAGCATGTGTTCCCGAAGATCATGCGGGACATGGAGGCGTTGGGGCAACACAGGACCGTGGTCCAATGCTGCTTCAAGGTGAAAGAGCTCAAGAGGGGGTACAAGGCCATCAGAAACAACAACCGGTGGTCTGGACACTGAGCACGGACCGCCGCCTACTACAAGGCTCTGGACTGCATCCTTCACATGAAGGGCTCAATAGTCACCTCACAGCTTGTGGCAAGTGCCATGGTCCATGGCAGGGAATGGGTGGATGTACCCCCACCCCTGGCAGCCCCACCATCAGGCACAGACTCCAGGGACCCAGCCCCTCCAGAGGAATGCTGCAGAACCTCGGGGAGCCCAAGGCCCCCCTCGTGAACTAGCACCAAGAGCCCACAACCGCAGTACAACTCTGGCGGATCCGAGGCCGGAACACTGGTGCCCCTGAGCCAGTGAATGCAGGGGGCACAGAGCCACATGGAGGAGCCAGCCTCGGAGGGTTCTGAGACAGATATGGAAGGTCGGCAAGCTTCTGGGATGGCAGGCGGACCATAGGGGGAGCACCCAGGAGTGGGGCCCCCCACAGGGCACGGGCCTGTCCCTGCGGACCCCAGGAACCAGGGAATACAGGAAGGGGGTTGGGGCACATGCGGGTCCATCCGGGCACAGAACATGGGGGACAGACGCTGCTGACCGGGGGCACCGGCATCCAGTGCCAGCGAGTTGGGGAGATGGTGGGATGGGGACCTGGCCCATGCAAGGGTAATGCAACCAACCACATCTGTTCCCCAACAGGTGCACACCTGCCCTGGCACATGGGACCATCAGGTGGGGGGGATGGCAGGGAACAGCTGCAGTGGCAGCTGGAGGACCAAGGTAAGGTACCATGGTGGGGGGGCAAAGGAGGTGCACTGAGAGCACAGATGGGTGGGAGAGGCATGGCCTCCACCCATGTATGGTGCACCCAGTGAAATGGGGAGGGGGGGCAGGCAGGGCACAGGGGGGCACCAAGGGGGAGGACCACACCCGCCATGAGCCAGGGGGACCAACAACCACCCCCAGCACCGCTCCAGGGTAGGTGGCATGCGACCGAGCCTGACTAATGGCCTCCATATGGCTCCCCAACAGGGCAACCAGCAGTGCCCCCAGAGCTGACCCCGTGCCCCTGGCACAGCAGATGTGGTAGCACAGGGCAAAGGTACGGCGCTGGAGGGAGGACCTGGCTGAGGAGACCATCCAGACCAGCATGGAGCAGGGGGAGCGGATGATAACCACCATAGACCGCATGGAGGTGGCCATGGAGAGGGCCCTGCAGCACATGGAGGCCAAGGACCAGCAGCTGGTGGCAGAAATGCACCTGCAATGGAGGCGGGAGCACACCAGGCAGATGGAGGCATTGGGGCTTCTACATGAAGCTATAGATTGGTGGGGGGCAGAGCACACACACAAGATGGACCGATCCCTGGATATAGGCACCTCACTGCTGCTGCATGCAAGGACCATGAGTGCTTACACAATGGCAGCGTCTCTGCACAGCACCATACCGGCTCCAGCACCTCAGGTGCCCCCTGCAGCACCTGCACCACCACTGTCCCAGCTTCCAGCATGGATGCTGGGCCGGCGCATCCACCTGATGGTCCCATCCAGCTTCCGGAGACAGCAGCCAACCAGGGGGGCCCCTCTGGCACTGCCCCCATCCCCAGCACACAAGCCTGTCCGGACCCAGAGGCCTCCCAGGACATGATTGGGGAGACAGCCAGCGGGGGTGAGGAGAGCTCCGAGAGCTCCATGGCACCTGCAAGGCAGCCAAGGGGATAGCCAGGAAGCAGCAGGCTTGGGAGGGTGGGGGTGGTAGGTCAGGCCAGGGACCAGCTGTGGGGAGGGGGGAAGGGTCACGGGCCACAAAAAGGTAAATAAACGCACAGGTGTCCACAACCAATTGCTTTACTGTGTGCTTAACAGTATCAGGAGGGGCCGGGGGATCGCCTCAGGCGAAGCACTGTGACAGGTTGGGCTTGCCATGGGGAGGCCCCCACACAGCCATGGACGAGCAGAGGTGCTTGGAAGGCTGGTGCTGTGAGCTGCCTGTGCAGATGGAGCGGGCTCCCAGGTACCGGAGGTGTCTCGTGGCAGCCCTGCACACTCAGACCCCACCATCACTAGAAATACACCTTGCCAGGGCAGTGTAGATCCACTTGGCAGAGTGGTATTCTCACGGGTTCTCAGCATTCACGTAGAGCGGCACGGGTCCTAGTGGCCGCTGGGGCACGGGGAATGCCAAGGCGGCCCCATCGGTCTCACAGATGTTGTGCAGGACAGAGCAGGCACCAATGCCGAGGTCTCCGCAGAAAAGTCCAGCTGACCAGAAAGGCACCTCCAGCGCTGCTTGAGGGCATCGAAGGCCTGCTCGACCACGGTCCTCGAAGCGCATAGCTGGGAGTTGAAAAGCACCTGCACAGAGTTCCTGGGGACCAGGTATACCTTCATGAGCCAGTGGAGGAGGGGATAGGCCGGGTCCCCCAGGATGGAGGGGGGCATCAGCACCCCTTCAATCCTGGACATCCTCATGTCAGCAAAATCCTCCCGTACATCCGTGCATAGAGGGGTGAGATGGCAAGGATCTGGTCATCATGGCTGCGACTAGAGTGGCCGGTGAAGATGTCCGTGAAGCGGCCCCGGTGGTCCACAACCACCTGGAGCCGGCAGGGAATGGTACCCTTACCAGATGATGTATTCACCAGTATCCCCATTGGTGGGGTGGAGGATCTTAATGTGGGTACCCTCCGCAGTGCCCAGACAGTTGGGGAAGCCGCCAGTCTCGAAGGTGGCCACCATGGCCTCCTGGTCCAAGAGCTGGATTGCACGGTCCAGGAGCACGCCCTCCATGGCCTCGCAGAAGTCATGGAGGATGCCCGTGACGGCGCTCACTCCCGCACTGAAGTGCTGCGCCACTGACTGGCAGGAATTGGGGGTTTCCAGTGCCCAGACAGCTATGGCCATGCACTGGACCATGGGTATGGGGTGCACATGAGTGTGTGCAGCTGCTCCAGCCAGGGCACCAACAGCTCCACGAGGCGCAGGAGGCACTGCCTGTCCATGTAAAAGTGTGCCCTCCACACTGCATCGTCCCACCACGCCAGGGCCCCGGCCCACCATTCCTGTGCCCGGTCTGTGACCCAGAGCCACCTTTGAGTGGGCATGGCAAGCAGGGCAGTGCGTCCCATGGCAGCCCTGCACCAGTGGTGGCACCTAGCTGCCTCCCAAAGAGCCCAAAAAAAGAAGATGGCGACAAAGCTCTCTCTCTACCAAAGAGCCCTTGGATAGTACAACAGTATGGGAAGGGCCCACAACTGTATGGGAAAAATACTGGTGTATTGTATTGTATGAAATAACAAGGTATCACTCTTGTCTACAAAATTCTATTAATGGTGCATGCCACATATAAACCTATTATACTGGATATATGTGTGTGTGTGTGTGTGTATATATATATATATACGTGTACATATATATATATATATATATATATATATATATATATATATATATATATTCTACGAAACGTGTAATAACACACACAAAACCTGTCACATTGTGGGACATGTATGATATCAAAGTTAATATGATGGAGAAACAACAAACATATTCAAATTATGCCCCTAAACAACTGTGAGCTCTGATGAAAGTCCAGTCGTGTTTTGTGGACACTGCCCATTCTTCAGTGGACAGTCATTCAATGAATGCAGCAAATTCAAAGCGTGTTAGGATCTGCAGGACAACGAGCGTGACTTTCCTATATGCAGCTGCCACCTCTTTAAAGACTGATATCACTGCCGCTGTAATTGCCCGAAGTTATGCCTGTAAGTTCAAAACAATAAAGAACTGAAAAATATGATTTCTTCTGAAGTGGCAGAAATTCACAAGATCCCAAATCAATTTGTGAAAAATTGAGGGTTGAACTTTCGCTTCAGCTCTGTATATTAATTAGATAAGAAACAGGATACGAGCGGCTTCTGAGCCAAGTGAACCAGGCGGTTCTTGTAACTGGTGAGAGGTTCAAATGAATTTCCTTATTACAACTAGAGGAGCACACAGCCAGTGCTGAAGCGAGCATTCAAATCTCAGTTTTTCACAATTGGATGAAAAACTGTGCACGTATAATTGGCAGCAGTTTAACAGTTTGGTATTCAAGATTCTGGCTAAGGTGTTGATTTAGGATCTTGTGAATTTGTGCCAATTCAGAAGTTAACATCTTTTTCAGTTCTTTATTGTTATCTAATATGTATTTATTTATTCAAATTTATAATCTAATATTTATATTATATATATAATAACACCCCCCCCCACACACACACACACACTAACTGCTGTTAACTATTCTAAAACCTATGGAACTAAATGGATTATCTAATATCTACAAAGGCCTAGTCCTACAAACACACTATAAAATATTAAAACTGAATCACTACACACTATCTCGATCTATCTCTATAACTAAGTTAACTCCTACATCTATCTATCTATCTATCTATCTATCTTACACAGGAATGGGGAGGGGGGCACAGACAGCTCACACCAAACAACACAGGGAGGGGTACAAAACTGAAATGAAACCTAAATCAATCTAATCCTACTCTAAATGCATCCAAAAACAGGGGAAGGGAATCAGGGATGGAATATATAAAAGGAGGAGGGGAGGATTCAGTGGAGGGTAGGGGGAAAGAACACAGTGATAGTAAAAAATAAAAATAACACCAAAATCGATCTAATCTAAATAAATGATACTAGGGAGGTAAGTGTGTGGGATGGGTGAAATAGGAGGATGGCAGCAATGGATTAGGAACACAAACTGCTAGGAGAGGGAGACTTCTGAAATCACCTGCTGTCAGGAACAGTGGCTACTAAAAGCTCAGAAGGTGTTGGAAGGGGGGGAGGGGAATGGCTTTTGTTACTTGCTGCACCCGCCTTACCACAAGCCCCATTGGCTCTGTGAAGCCTAGCCCCCTCTTATATATTTGTATATATAAAAAACTTAGTCATGTACAATCAGTGATATTTACGGCACCATGGTGTAAGGACGGGAGGTGGTGGCTATTTTTATAAGCAGACTTACTCTCAGAGCTGATAGTTTTGTGCCAACTGTCTCATTTAGTTCTTTCTCCCTGTATTTTTTTCCTGCTAAGTAGCTGACATGGCAAGAAAACATCTGGAAAACAAGTGGAAGATTGTGTGATCTCTGTAAGCCCTACACTTTTAAAATGTTTCTGCCTCATATAATCATTTCTCGGAGCTGACAATCTGAGCCACATTACTGTAATAACGGGTCAAAAGTGTTAACATTAATGTATGGGTTTGTTCAAGCAACCCCTGTGGAAATCGGAAAATTGTCTGTTGGGAAATTTAGTAAGGGTTTCAGACCTCAGGGGTGTGTGGCAATCACATCTTTCTTGTTTTTGTTTGTTTCCAAAGCCTCCTTCATTTTGGGGGATTTTCATACCATTTTCTTTTGATTTGTTTGTTTATTAAAAATAAACAATAATTTTTAAAAAATCACTGCACATGAGCAAAATGTCCACCAGGGTACAGACCTCTCCCAAAATGTCACCATTTCAGAAAGGGGTGCACATGTGCAGAATCGCCCCAGTGGCCATTTGAGGCACGCACAGTAATTTACATGTATTGTTATTACTATTTGATTTAATTTAAATAAAATGAAAAACTAAAAACAAAAATGAATGAAATCCAACGAATGTCGTTGGCCTTTGTAACCCCGCTGGCGAGACAAAATGTGACTCGCACAATTAGGTTGGTATAAACTGGCAGCAGCCTTTTATGAAATACAGCAATGAAAAATCAACCAGGGTATACAAAGGCATATGAAGTCCAGTGCAATGAAAGACAAGCTCCTAGCCGGATGCCCTGGAGATCCCTCCCCATCCCAGAGCACTCGGAGACCGTACAGCGTAGCATCCACAATGCCAGGCTCCACCCCCATTCTATTCATCATGGTGGGTAGACTGAAGAAGTCGACTACATCTGTCCTAGGTCACCCAGGCGAAGGTGAGATGCAACACACTTCACCACCTCCAGGTGATTGGGGAGACCACCAGACCACAGGATCTCTCTACCTCACCACACCTTCTTACTCTGGTCACAAAGGGACTATTTTCTATGTGATCTGAGCTCTAAATACTGTCTTAGGCACTGGACCCACTGCTAAATGTACTGGTATATACCAGTACCAACATTGGAGGTCCTCTTGACCACTGACCTCCCCTCTTTCCGTAGACAGTGTAAGACCTGGCTGTTCCACCAGGTCTTTACAGAAGGACATGGGGAAGGCAGGATGGGTTAGGGAGGGTTTGGGTATGGATTATTTAAATCTGGGGATTAAAAGTCGCACTTTTAATCTGAAAGTGAGGTTCTGAAAGCCTCACTTTTCAGGCTTTCAGAATGTGCCTCTTCAAAGCACCGCATCTCCAGCCGCCGTCGCTACCGGTGGCAATGGGGAGCACGGCACTTCCCGCAGTGCGGGGTGCGTGTAAACACTCCCCGCGTGGCTTTTCTATAAATGCGGGGCCCAGGAGGCTCGTTTCAGCGTCTCGTTTAAAAGCGGTGTAAATAATCAAATTTTAATGTATACCCAGCACTCTTTCTCCAAAGGTGACTCGAGGCGGCTTACAACATACTACATAATTCATAATACATAATAATACAGAAAAAATGGTGTACCAATGCACCAAAACAATTCAAAAATCTAATAACAATTAATGTACTTCAACCCCAAACATAAAGCAGCAACATATCATCCCCTCAATCCCTGAACCACCCCTACCCCTACTGTCCCCCCCCCCCTTCTCTCACCAGAAGGGAGGGACTCTCCACAGCCTAAATATATATATTCTCCCTCCCACCAAGCACTAATAACATGAAGATTGCTAAAATCTGGCCCTGCCTTACTGTTACCACCACAAAAACCCTGCTGTGTGCTCTAGTCATCTCTTGCCTTGACTACTGAAACTTCCCCATCATTGGTTTCCCCTGCTCTGATCCTCGCCCCTCTCATCTCCGTTCAATGCTCCATAGCCAAAGTCATCCACCTTGTATGCTGCTTTGACCACATTTAGCCCCTCTTCTCCACCCTTCACTGGCTCCCTTTCCGTGAACACATTCAGCACAAGCTCCTGGTCTTCACCTTCAAGGCTCTTCATGGCCTTGATCCCCCGTATCTCTCCACTCTTGTATCCTGCCACGCTCCTGCCCGGGAGCATCGCTCCTTCGTGCCCCCACCCTTACCTGGTCACAACCCCCTTGCTCCTCTAATCATCTTTGCCCCCTCTCTCTTGCTGCCCCTCATGCCTGGAACTCCCTCCCTGGATACATTTGTTCTGTTCCCTCTGTCCCAACTTTCACATCTCTCCTATAAACCTACCTCTTTTGTCAGGCCTTCTCTAGCTCATCAAGAGTGAAATTGCATCCTCCTCCCCCTCACTCAGAATCTAGTTCCCTGTAACTAAGTGAAGCACCTGCACCTGCAACCTCATGAATGTCTCCTTGTCTCTCCCGATGTTCACCTCTCCCTTGTCTCCCCCTTCCTTATCTCTTCGATTGTAAGCTCCTTGGGGGTAAGGACCTGTCTATAACTATTGAGTGTACAGCGCCAGATACACTGCTGGCACTATGGACCTATTTAGTATTTACACAGACGGAGGTGGGAGGTGTGGTGTTTTGCAGCAGTGAGTGTAGGTGTGTGTGTGTCTGTTTAGTGTTTACACAGACACCCACCCACCTACACCTACCGACACCCTTCTTCACCCATGGAGCATCTTCTGGTCTTTTGGAGGGCTCTGTGGGTGGAGGTGGGTGGGTGATGGGTGGAGGTGGGTGTTGAGCGAGAGCGTGCATGCACCCCCACCCATCCCTCTCAGTGTTCACACGGGAAAACACCAAACCCATTCCCCCACCCACTGCCGGCCATATACATGGATGCCCCTCCTCCCCGCACACCTGGGGTCCCCCAGAACATGGAACCCTCTTTGGGTCCATGTAAAAATGGCCTGTATTACTAAATAATAAGTATTATTATTAATAATAATTCCTGAAAATCCCTATCCTCATGCCAAAACTCACCCACTCCAACCCCTATCCCTGCTTGCCAAATGTTTTGCTAAAAAGGAAGTTTTGCACTGCCTCTGGAAAATGCTGAGGCTTGGCTTCTGGTGGACCATCTCCGAAAAGGTCTTCCATAATACTGAGGCAGCAACCAAGAACACCTCTCTACAGGCCCTTGTCATACGGAGAAATTGGCAGGTGGGACCCACAAGAGAGCGTGGAACATGGAAGGAAAGCCAGTCTTTTGTGTACAAACTGTGTGACCGTAGAGGGCCCCATGTTCCGGGGAGCCCTGTAGGGTTTCCCTCCAATGTGTGGTGTCCATGAATAAACTTGATATGACAATGCAGGTTTGCGAAGCACTGCTGTAAAATCGAAGCTCATATAAAACAAGTACCCACAAAATCAGGTATACTCATCCAACTTCTGGTACTCAAATCAACCTGAAATTTTGGGCCACTAATTGGGACGCAGATTAGTGTCTGATTCAAGTACTTGGTATCACAAAATATTGACTTCTGGGACCAACTGTTTTTCAATTCTGTCCCAATCTCCCCCCCCCCCCCCCCCCCTATACAGATTTACTGATTAGTCACTGAAAAATAAAAAAGTCAGTACTGGAAATTGCTGAGATTTCAGGATATCTGATTATTAGGTACTCCATTGAATACCCAAGAAGGCACTAAAAATGTGGGTATTACCCATGGGAACCCAATTAATTAATATTATTATTATTATTACAGGTGCTTATACCCGGCAGCTTCCTGCACATTGGCAGCTCAGTGCGGTGAACAACACAGCATATAGCAGCAACAATATAAAATCTATTTAAAATACAAACACCATGTAAATACGAAAAGGCAGAAGAACCCTCCCCACCCCAACCCCCCACCCTACCCCCATTAGGTAGGACTCATTTCAGGTCTACCCACAGGGTATGTAGTACAGGGAGCCCTGACCCATGGTGATTCAGGAAAGGGGTGGGGGCAGGTCACCATTTTACATGAAGCCCCAACTTGCTCTGGATCATCTACTGTTTGTCAGCCTTCTTTAAAAACCAAGATTCTGTTATACCAAGAAATATCCCGACACAGACCCCCCCCTCCCCCCACTCAACAGTCCGTCTTTGACAGATTTGCAATCTAAATATAAAAGTATAAAACAGGAGACAAGAGAGAAATGCTAAAGACAAGGGGAGTAAAAATACTGGATAGAATTCGAGTAGAAATTGGTCATGCATTTGCTACTCACTGTCAATATATCTGCATTTTTTAGTAGTCTATTGGACCAGTCTATCAGGTGCCAACTTGGTATTTGCTAACCAATTGGTCGCTTGACTACCTGAAAATAGCATGGATTAATACTGCCACGCTACCAGTTTGCCATTTTACCAGTTGGTAGATGGTAAATTTATACCAGAACTTGGAGGGGGGGGGGGGGGGGGAGTCTGTACTGGAAGTTAAAAAAAAAATGATAGTGGGAGTTGAAAAACCAGGATGAAAAACTGTAAATTGGTAAGTCCAGCAGCTCATTAGGCACAAATTGGGGTCCAGTTAGTGCCCAAACTTACCAGGTTGAATCGAGTACAGTAATTTCAACAGATATTCCAGGTTTTGCAGGTTGGTGGTTCAGTTCTAAGCGGTGGGTGTTGCATGACCTTTACAACTTTTCTAAGGGTATTTTTAGGTCACTAACACAGCCCTGCAATTGTTCTGTCTCATTTACACTACAAACAGCAATCCGTGTCCAAATAGAGAAGCACTCTCAATCATAGCAGACAAGCAAATGCTGGCACTGCAAGAGTTTGAGTGGAGATAGGTCTTTAGATTACTTCCCTGCAACTGATCATAAATTCTCAGCCACTAGTGTTTTTTTGTTGTTGGGGGGGGGGGGGTTTGGGTTGTCTCTTTAACTCAGGGCTCGCTGGTTGCTGCCTTGTGTGAGAGGTGTTTTGCATCAGATAAAAAACTACTGTGGTTCCTTTAAGAGGCTTGTAGAAGGGACTCCTGGGTCACTGGCATGGTTTGAGCGTTTGCATATTTGATAACGATTGCTTGTTTGAGAGGGATTTGTGGAGCTTTGCTGCTGTAAACATCACTGAAGAGATTGTTTTGGTCTGGCTTAGCAATGCCCTCTTGATGTTAGGAGGGGGAAGTATCAATCAGTTAGGCGCCCTCCAAACTGTGCAGGAATGCTAAACAAGCTGAAGGCATGAGTGTGCTCTCTAACATGTCTCTCGTTAAAGGAAATGGATTAGTGGTTCTGCACATTCCCTGCTACAGGCCGTTTTGACACAGATGGGGGTGGGGTGTGTTTTGGCACGGCAGGTGTAGGTGGGTGTGTGCCCGTTTACACGGACAGACACCCATCATTCTGTCGGAGGGCTCCGTGGGTGGAGGTGGGTGTGCGGTGGGAACACGTACGCACAAACACCTGACGCTTGTGGTGTTTACATCGGCACGCACCCACCAAACACCCACCCCCCACCCACAGCCGTATATATGGACTGCCCCCCCCGAACACCGAGTGGTGGGGAGGGCAGTCATATAAAACTGCCCCAGTCAAAATTTCCTCTTTGCCCACCCCCACCCCACCACCCATCTTCTCCTGATCTGGATATCTTGTGGGACATAGTTTTTGCCCAGATTAGAGAAGTGTCTAGATTCGATGCCATTATTCTTCCACAATTACTGTAATATGGTGTGTGAAGGCTTGTTTACATCAGCAACTGCAGCAGAGGTGAGTACTTCCTACCCCATTTTCCCCTCCTTTTTGTTCCCATGAGTCTAAGGTGGGTAAATGGGGTTACTCAAGAGGTAGTAATTTCTCCAAAGAAATAGGAGGGAAAAGTTATTTGCTTTGCAGTGACTCTTCAATCCTTGTTCTCTAGGGCTTGTTAGGCTATAAGGAGCTGCCTAACTGAGTAGTCAGACCAATGGTCCATCTTATCCCAGTATTGTCACAACCTGACATGGCAGCAGGGTTTCAAAACCAGCTCTCCAGGGTCTCCGGCAGAGACCTCACCAAGGCGTGTTACCAGAGATCCTGAATCGGAGATGCTGGGAATTGAACTTGAGTCCTTACACATACTAAGCATGCAGTCTACTACCTAACCCATGGCCCACCCCATAAGCCATTCCAATTTTGATGAAAGTTTCCATGAAACTGCAACGGGATTCTGACCAGACCATTTTGAGCATGCCCCAACTGACCACCATGCTTCCACGCAGAATAGCGGTGCCATACTTCGTATGTGCTAACTGGCTTTCACCATACACGAAGTTTTGGCATGTTTCACAACAGTGGCCATTTTGTATGTATGCAGTGTAGCTGCAACCATTTTTACATGCACAATAGCAGGATGGTCATTCTGAACCTCTGCAAAATGGTTTTTCTGTTTTGTCCAGTCCAAGTTCTGATCAGACCAAACAAAACACCTGATTCCGATGCAATTGGTACTGGACAAAAAGTCTGATTTCATTTCATCCCTGTTATTCACACAAACCAATCTTAATAGCATCAGCTGCTAGAGGCTAGGGCTGAAATAAAAAAAAAACCCAACCATCTGGGTGCATCCTTTCTCCAACAAATTCATCTAGTCCAATCCAGATTCAACGAAATGGTAAATAACTGTTTCATTGGAAATAAAGACTGACTGTTTCAAACGCCTAGCTATGCATGCCAGTATTTTGTTTGTATTCAGGCAATCGTCTGTGTGCAAAATTTCAGGAAATAATTCAATAAACAAAAGGTAATAACTGCACATGCAGAAGAAGTTTCCACTCAGGAGTCATCATCTTGTCCATGCACAGCAAACAAAAGTAAAGTACCATGCATATCCAAATATCCAGAGGTGGAGAGAATTGAATCGCCCATTCTGACTCCATGGAAATTTCCCAGGAAACTTGAATGCATTTGAAATTTCGATGGGAATTCCAGTTGAACAAAATTTTCAATCTGAATCCCAACTGAACCATTTGCGCTTGCGCAATATGGTGGCAGCTATAACGTGCATGTGAACATGGCGATGACTGCACCTCTATTTTGTACATGAGGAAATGGGACAAAATTTATTTGAGTGATTCCAGAAAAAAGAATTGACATGTTTGTTCATCCCGCAGTTGTCCAGTCTAGATCAAACAGCTGAATTCCGTTGGAAACTGAATCGGGTTGAAACCAAAATTTTACTCCTAGTCGGAACAGAGGGTAGAGATTCAAAATAGCCAAAAATCCACATGAAATCTCTGCAGCCCATCCCAAACATGCAGATCAATGCTGCAAAAATGCAAACTGCAGTTTGATCCAGCAATAGTGACTACCTCTTTCATATTTGCTCAACTGAAACAAATTGAAATTACGCCAACTTTAACTTCTTGTCTCCTGTTTAGTTTGTCCCTATGCAGACTGGTGATTCTTTATGGTGATCACATCAGGAACCTGCAGGTGTGATCAACTGAAGCCTGTTTCTGACTCCTTTTTGTGCTATAGGAAGTGAAAATGATATGAGTAACTTTCCTGGAATTTCTGCAATGAAGCCAGCAAGCAATCCAAACACAAGTCCCTTTTAATCCTAGCCTGAAGACAACACACCTGTTTTTCTCCTCAGATGTCTTGCAAAAGATTAGTGAGGCATGATCAAGTGGTTTGCTGCTGGAGAAATGAGTGGCTTTCTTCTAAGATTAAGGGTTTGGGGAATTTATTTTCCCTCTTACGTGTAATGAATATTAAATTCTGGACCAATCTACCAACTATCTCTCCCACCGAGGGCTAAGTTCTGCTGCCTTCTACCGGTGTAAAACTGGGTCAGCTCATTTTGCCTCATTAGTAACACGTTCTTATTCTTCATGTGCATATTTCCTCTTGTTTTAGTGGTGATCAAGGGACATTGCCTACAGGTGTTGAAAGAAATCATAAGATAATGGGAAAGGGTGACTTGATTTGTATTCATGCTTTCCAACACTTAGAAATTTGTCAGGGGCTTTTAAATTTAAGGGTTTCTGAAAAACTAAAATCACTAGGCTTGTTCTGAAATCATCTTTGGACCCTGTCCCCAAGAAAAATCAACTGGTGAACCACATCAAATGTTTGAGCAAAAGAGCGATGGAGAGCAGTGATTTATTTGCTATGTCAGATATAATTCAAAGTTGCCAAATATGGATGTTCACTTTGTATCGCTCCATAGGTGACCGGTAACTGTCAATAGTGTGTGTGTGTGGGAGGGAGGGAACAGGAGTGGGGACTGGGCAGCGGGTCTATAGGTTTCTATCGGATTTTGGAAAATCTGGGTGCCCCCCTACGAGTTGCCTATGTATCTATCTGGCTTGACTAATTTCACGATCACTAAAACATTTGGGAGTTGAAAAACGTTTCTCGGGATTCAGCCCATGTATATTAACATTCTCAGAGGAGACTGGTATCAGAATCTTGAAAAGAGGGGATGCTACAGTGCTACAGGCCTCTGAAATAAAGGGTGTTCATATATTATTATTATTATTGTTAGTAGTAGTAGTAAAAGTTCGATTTCACCCTTCCGCTGAGACTCAAAGTGTCTTACAACATACAACAGCATATAAAAACATAATGAAATCCCCTTCAAAGCCCCATGCCAACCCACTAAGAGCACCACCAACCAGCCCTGCAACTGCATTTAAAAAAGGACTGGATAAGTGCTTGCAGAATAGGTTTATTAATGGCTATTAGTCAAGTAGATTACGAGATGGGAACCTCTTACTGGCAGGAACAGGGAGTGATCAACAGGAAATGGACTGCCCATTGCAACTGCTAATATTTCTCCCATGTGACCAAAATTGGTCACTATCGGAGACAGGATGTTGGGCTCGATCGACCATTGGTCTGATCCAGTATGGCACCAAGCAGTGCACAAAAATGCAGGCTAAAGAGACATTTGCTCAAGAAGATTACAACCACTCCCGCAAAACCATCTGCAACTGCATGGAGAAATAAATCTTACCAAAAGCCAGCAAGCCCAGGCCCCAGCAGTCACATCATTAAGAAACTAGATATTCACCCCCATCCTCCAGGCACACTCTCTTGATATGGCATTGGTACTGTGGCACTGGTAACTTGAACAGACCAAGCAAAGGGAAGTGGAGTCAGGCAGAGATAACCTAGTCTGGCCTCACGGTGCCAAGCAGCTGGCAGAACAGTAGAATTTACACTTTACCATTAGGCTCTGTTGTGCCATGCCACAGTCTAGACAACACATATAACTCTGCAAGACACTCTGCAACTGCATGGAGAAATAAACCCCACCCAAAAAAGCCAGCAAGCCCAGGCCCCAGCAGCAGTCACAAAATTAAGAAACCAGTCATTCACACCCCTCCCCCTCCAGGGCCACCCTCTTCCTTGGCATGACATTGTGGCAATGGTAACTTGAACAGACAAAGCAAACTTGGGAAGTGGAGCCAGGCAGAGAGATCCCTCTGGCCTCATAGTGCCAAGTGCCAACCAAGCAGCAGGCAGAATTAGAAGCAACGTAGCACCCAATTATGGGTTTGTTGTTGTTGATTTTTTTTTTAAAAAAAACTGCATGGCATGGTAAAGGTAACCCCCATCCCTTAGCACTGGCCCTATGGACAGGCCAAGCCAGGCCAAACCAATCAATGCCAGGCCAGGCACCCCTCCCTGCCAGCTGATTACATACAGTTCTAGCAGCACTGTAGCACACATCCAAATTCACTAAAGAAAATTGACAAAATGGCTGCCGCCACTTTTATTTTGCCCTACCAGCCAATAAAAAATCTGGCTTGGTCAACAAATGAGAACTTGTCGTCTGGCTTACCATCGCTCAACTGCTCTACTATATCCCCCTCCTACCAAATATGGCACTAAGTTTCACATCCAGAAGAAGATCAACTTTCCACCAGCCCACCACGTGTGCAGCAGTTTCCAAAGTTTTCTGAATAATGGTCTTGGTCTTCAGAACTTTGGACTTTACAAACTGACTTCTGATTTTTTCTGAAGACCAAGTTCCAGTCCTAATTGCATGCTATTTCTTGTGTAAATACGTTTGTCTTCCTCTGCATTGCTTGGAGGTGACTGTTTACCATTTCCACACACACTCCAGTCCATGTGTGCATTTGAAAAAGTTCTGTCTCTCTAAAGGGAGAATCCCGCCTCCAAGTTTTTTATGATGTTTTGTGAAGTGGTAGGACACTGCCGCATGAGGCGACTGAATTGATAACAGGAAGCATGTGGGTTTGTTGGCCCTGTCTTTTGAGTTAGCAATTAACAGAAAGGAGAATTGGATTCACTTACCTGTAAATTCTCCTTCTGAGTGTCTACCTGGCCAGCAGTCCTACCTAGGGTTGTTCCGTGCATGTGACAGCAGGAGGCAGAGATCAAAGAGAACAGACACCGGATGTAGGAGGGGATGACTCCTCCCTGGAAATACCAGTTTGGAGAAGCTTCCAAAGCAGAGACAGGTCTTGCGAGTAAACCCACAAAATTGACATTTTGAACCATCACCACTGCCTTATTTGGGAAGAATAACAATGAAAAACTTCAAGTAAAAAAGGCATATATTCACCAATGACTCATCACAGCGGCTGGATACTCGAATAGAAAATCCTACTATATAAGTTAGCCCTATGTCCGGCAATGATGACCTATTAAGGTCCTTCCCATGGTGGGAACGGACTGCTGTGCAGGTAAACACTCAGAAGGAGAATTCACAGGTAAGTGAATTCAATTCTCCAGCAGTCCTACCGAGGGACATACCAAAGCAGGACCTAGTCGGGTGGGATTGTGGGGGCGGAGGCCTATCTCTGGTGGTCAGCAGTCAAGGCAGGCACTGTCAGGATACTGGATACCAGCTTGAGGAACAGACTTGCCAACAGCTGTCTCAGCGGCTACTGAGGAATGATTTCTATAATGTCTCGTAAAGGTATGCAGAGAAGACCACATGGCCTCCTGGCAAAATTCCTCATATGGCATTGGGCTCTACACGGTGAAGAAGCATCCATGCTTCTGAGTAAGTGAATCTTGACTCCTTGAAGAGGCAAGAGACCTCTTGCCTTGTAAGACTCTGCGATGCACCTTTGTATCCAGCGAGCAATATCGTGTCTGGCTACCTTTCCCCTTCTTGTCCATCTGCCATAAGCAGTGAACAGGGACGATGAAGACCTGAACGGAACTGACCAATCCATGTAAATGTGCAGAGTCCTGTACACATCTTATGCCACTCCTCCTCCAGAGCTGAGAAGGAGTTAGGAAAAAGGGACAGAGGTATCCTCTCCTGCGTTCTCTGGAAGATCCCTTGGGTGTGAAAGATGGGCTGAGTCTTAGAACTACTCTACTCTCATAGAATCTGCCCAGAAATAAGATAAGCCGATACAGCCCAAGCACTCAAAACCTCCTGGCTGAGGAGATGGCAACTAGAAAAGCTACCTTGTCCGATTGATAAGCCTATGTGGCAATCCAGAGGTTCAAATGGAGCATGTGTCAGTGCTTTAAGCACCGTGTTAAGGTCTCTTGTAGGAACCTGTGTCCATCTGGAGGGTCCCTAAGTTTGGCTGGATTGAGGAACCTCTTTACAAGTGAGTGGGAGGCAGGGTTCCACCTTCTGGAGCACCCTAGCACTGCTGAAAAGGCCACCACTTGTCTAGTAAAAGTACTGTGGTGCAGCCTCAGACCAAAGCCTTCTTTTAAGAGTTTGAGGAGGTACCGCACTGGACACTCCATTAGAGTAATACTGATCTGCCCACACCAGGCTGCAAAATGCCAAGTAAATTCTATTGGTGGAATGGCGTCTCGTCCCGAGTAGTGAACGGTTCACCTTGAGTGAATAACCCAATGCCTCTATTTGTCCATGTTCAGCCTACAGGTATGCAATTTGAGGAGATCTGGGTTGTGGTAATTTAGAGGGTCCTGGATTAGAAGGGCCCTCCTCTGAGGCAGAGGGAGCGGAGGGACATCTTTTAACTGGACCAGGTCTGAGAAACACTGTCATCTGGTCCACAGCAGTGCAATTCGGATGATCCTTGCCTTCTCCTGACGCACCCTGACTAGAGTCCTTGCCAAGAGTGAGAAAGGAGTAAAAGTGTACAAGAATGAAACCAGACCATGGTTGAGTTAGAGCATCTGTGACCCATGTCCTGGAAACCCTGGTTCTGGAGAAGAAAGACCCTGTCTTCCTGTTCTCCTAGGTGGCAAACACCTCCAAGACCGAAAAAACTCATTTTTAGGCTACCAGATCTACAACCTCTGGGTGAGGCGCCAATCCACAGGACTAGATGGTGCCTGCTCAGGCAGTCTTCCTTTATGTTAGGTTGCTCTTGAAATGAAGAGCTCTGATGGAAGCCAGGTTGGACTTTGGTCACACCATCAAAGCTGTTGTCTCGATCCGGAGCCCCTTGGTACGGGTGTGCATGTCATTTTTGTTATTACAATGACAATAACAAAAATTGTTGTTTTCGTTATCTTTATTGCAGTAACAAAAACAACAAATAATAATAACAAAATCTTAGGGAAACCCTGCCAGGCTTCTTCTTGAAGAAGCTGCCCGGCAAATCGGACTACTTCCTTCTAGAGTTGGCCTTGCAGGATATTGATCCTGAATTGACTGCAGCAGTAACACATTATTTATGTTTGGCCTTGAGTCGTAGGCAGGACTTTCTGGTGTTTAAATGTGCACTGAATATGTGTGATGAGCCATGACACGCTAAGTATTTAGGAACTGAAGCATTAAGGGGCTGAAATACTGACAAGCAGCACCTTGGGTTGTTTTTCGTGCAGTGATTGTTCATTTCTTGCCGCCATGGCTTCGGCGGCTATTTTGTCGACTGATCTATACTGATCAAGTTTTACAATTATTATTATTATTATTATTTTACTAAGGTGTGTTTCCTTGAAAATGTTTTATAGACACATTGGCATCACAAATCTGTCTAGACGTCTGTTTTGTTTCATATTGGTCTAGATACTGCTGACTATGTATGTGGTATTAGCTATATCGTGAGCGTGATTTGTCTGTTGTTGGTGTCTTTTTATGAGCAATGACCTCTCATCATGCTCTAATAAAACCTTATTATTATTATTATTATTATTTTATTTTATTAATAACAGCAAAAAAATAGAAACGAAAACGACATTTTGTTTTTGAAATAATGGGGAAACACTGAAAAACGTATTTCTGGTATTTCTATCAGCAGTTGCTCTGGATCTGAGTGATCTTGTAGCCTGGGATGAGTCCCAGTCCAGGCAGAGGAAGGCCAGACTGAGCAGCCCCCACAGCACCCGGGACAGCTACGTTGGACATGACTTTGCAGATGCTATGATGGCGGCAAATAACTCTTTCTTTGCCATCCTCACAGCCTCAACATAGGACTGCAAGTGGACCCTATGGAGAAGTTGGTCGGATTCAGTGTGAGTCCGACGCCAGCATCATTTAGTCACCTACCTGCCTGTTTCATACACCGCAGCACCTCAGTAAACCAAGGGGCCCTGCGGTGACGAGACAGAGGTAGGAGACGTCTCGGAGCCACCCTATCAATGGCCTCGCCGAGCAAGATGTTCCAAGCTTGGATGAGTTCATCAACAGAGTGGCAGTCAGTGTCTAAGGTTGAATTCCCCAGGACCTCCTGGGACTGTTGAGGTTCCATCAACCTTCGGGGCCTAACCTAACTGGTCCATTTACACATCCAGGCTGGCCAATTATCATCACAATTACTTCCTGCAGCACTGTGACAGAACATTAGAGAATCTCTATTGGCTCTTTCCTAAACAGATGCTTCTAACTTCCCAGTAACAAGTGGGGGAGAGATGTTGAGATGGTCTCATTACAGAATGCCACAATGACATGTAAGAGAATCCCTGACAGGCTCCTTCTCTGTATATGTTGTGCAGGCATATAAAATTGGGACCCTTTATCACATCTTTCTGATATTTGGCATATTTGATCATGAAAGTGTAATATAGAGCCCTGCCAAATGTGAATCCCCCCTCCCAGTGGAAGAGCGTGCGGGGTGGGGGAGGGAGCATTTCATTCAGTGGGTCCCAGGCGCTGACAGAGAAGGCTTTGCTTACCTTACCAATGCCTGTGTCTACACTGTCTAGCTGACACAGCCAAGCTGCCGCAAGGGGGTAGCCTGCTTTATAGGAGCCTGCCCCAGTAGGCTCTTGGGCCCAGGCTAGGCACAGGAAAAGCTGCCGGTGCACAAATAGTGCCAGAACTGGGATAAGAACCCTCAATGCCTGTGCCCTAAACACTACTCAGCCCAAAGCGGGCTGATAACAGGGACCGCTCCTCCTCCAAACTTCTGCCCCTGATTACGGGGCGGGGGAGGTGAGGGGAGAAGCCTGATGCCTGTATTGGTGGGAAGCTTCTGAGAGAAGGGGGGGGGGTCCCGGAGGCAAGGGAGGAGCTCCTATTGGTTCATTGCCTGGGAGCATAGCTGACTGAGCGGCCTTGTGCTCCAACTCGGCATTGTATCCAACTGTGCCTGGAAGGAGAGCCTCTGCAAAGGGGAGGCTCCCTTCGGTTCTCTTGCAAGCATACACAGCTGATGACATCGGTCCTGCGCTCCCTCCAGGCACTGCACTCTGTTGCAGAGGGAAAAGGGGGGGGGGGTCCTTACCCTCCCAGGGTAAGGACCTCTGTTGAGAAACCCTCCACTGCTGCAGCATTATTCAGCTCCAGATCCAGCACACTTGGCCTCGGGGAATTTACAGACGCACAGCAGCCTCCCAGAGGCCCCTGTTTGTGCTCAGTGAGCTCTTATCTTACCTCAGGGAAAAAAAGTTTGTTGCATTTTTATTTGCCGTGCTGACATGGAGAGCAGTAACTCCGCTGGTCCTGCTGCATCAGAGACAGAGAAAGAAATTATATTTTGGGGGAGGTGTCATCCCCTCCTTCATCCGGTGCCAGTTCTCTTTTATCTTTGCCTTCTGCTGTCGCATGCGGGGAATGTCCCTGGGAGGACTGCTGCGTGGGTTAATGACACTCGCAGAAAGCCTTGTGCTTCTGAAAACATCTATTCAATATTCACTCTACAAAAGCTGAGGAAGTTTCCGATAATCTTTATGGACTCTACAAAGGAATCAGTAATCCTTTGGTTGGAACTAGAGCTGAAACAAGTAATTGCCAAATACAGGTCACTTTTCCAGCATCCAGATCGACTCAGAAATATTGGGTACTGATCGGTACCCAATTTCAACCTAATCCAGGTACCTACTGTCTTAGAATGTTGAATTCTGGTTTCAATTTTTCAGTTTTCTTTCCCAATTTACTGATCGGTAACTGGAAAACAAAACAAAAACATTGGGACTGGGGATTACTGAATTTTTGGGTATCTGGGTACCCAACTGGTGATCAGGTAATCCATCAAGTACTTGAGATGGTACTCAAAAATGTAGGTATTAGCCACAGGTAATAAATGAGCTACCCGTTTCACCTCTAGAACTGAGTATCGAAGCATTGGCATGTAAGGGGAAGGTTTTGGAAAGTCAGGAAATTGAGAAAATTGGGGTTCATAACACATTTACTACTAGAAGCACCACTCGGAACACAACTATCACCTGCCTCTTGTGGATGTTGGCCTGAGACTGTAGGTCTATGACTTTGACATTTTGTCTAGTATGCCAGTTGTGCACCTCTGCTCTGTAGTACGGTTTAGAAAGGGTTTCTTCTAGGCGTTCTTCTCTCCCGGGCAAACGAGGAAGCTTTTAATCTCATTCATTCCTCTGTGCCCTGGCTCTTGTTGAAAGTATTGGAGTCAATATTAAAGTTCAAGTTTTTATGGCTAGCTTCCAGTTCTGGAGGCCCATTTAAAGAGTTCAAGGAGTTGGACCTTCACTTTTGGCACTGCTACTACTTGTCATGTTTATATCACTCCTAGGCACGCACAGCCTTTTACTGTCACAGGTTTTCAGAGACAGATCCCCACCCAGTGGGCTTACAATCTAATATGGTCACAGGGAAAGGCAGACACACACACTTTCCCATTTTACAGATGGGGAACTGACAGGTTGTGACTTTCCCAAGGCAACCCAGTGAGGGCAGGATTCAAATACTGGATTCCCAGGTCCAAGTCCAACACCTTATCCACTACACCACACTGGCTACTGCTGAGCCCGTCATCTCCCACTAATTTTCTGTTATTGTTGTAGCTGAAAACCAATCATTGTCTGTCTATAATTAAGCACAGTCTGATGCCGGATGTTAAAATGAAAGCGTAGGTGTTTTATGGCCCTGAATATTTTTCTGCTTTAGTTGACTTGAGGTGTGGACTCCCTGGTTGCTCCTCCCAGGACTCTCCTTACAGAAGGAAAGGCCTGTGCAAGGGTACGTGGTTAGGGACTTGGGTGGAGGTAGGTTCTGCATGGGATCCATGCCTCTTAAGTAGAAGGGGTGGGGACCAGGCTGGGGGTTCGGCCAGGGCTTCTGGGCTGGGACAAAGACCTGCAGAAACCCCTGCTCTAGGGTCCAAAAATGTCCTTCAGTTGTTCCCTCACCTCCATCTCTGCAGGAAGTGCTTGCCATCCTGGGGCATTTCCTGGAGGGGGTGGGGCTTTCTTGTGCTGCTCCCAAAGGCAGCTCTAGAATCCTGGGACAGGTGCTTCTGCAGGGCCATACTTCCCTTCCCTTCTACCGTCAAGAAAATGGCCCCGCAGGAAGCCTGCCCTGGGAGGCTGAGGGCTTCCCATGTGGCCCGTCCTCCGCACTCGGAGTAGCAGAGTACTGCTCTAGCACCCTTGCTGTTCCTAAGGCTGAGAAGACTGCAACAGGGCCCCCGTGGAAGTATTAGAGGTGGTAGCAGTGTGGTAGTACACCACAACTGCGCGGCGGAGGAGGGGGAGTAGGCAGCAGCATGTCCAAAGGGGGCTCTCAACCCTTTCTTCCTGTGAGCCATCTCCACCTACCATGGGTCCCAGGTTCATCACCCCATCCTAAGTCCAGCCCTGGCTTCTTCCCTGATAATCTGTTAATGGAAGAGAATTCTTTGTAGTGTTAGCCTCTTTAAATAGTCAGCAGAACATTGAAGGCAGGTGGGTTTGAAATAAATAGACAGACCAAATTTTTTGATCTCCCCTTTACTCTCTCTCTCTTGCAGATAATTGTGATGAGCCACTGGCATCTGCGCTACCTGAGACAGCCTTTAGCAGCTCCTCTCAGCACTCTCGCAGTCACAGCTCCAGCTTCGCAAAGCTCAACAGACGGGATGGTAAGATCTCGGCATGAAAATGCCCATGACAGTTTTAATCCAGCTCTAATGGATAATGCATTGAGTCTGATGCTTGTAGCCAGTTCTGAGCCTGTCTAACTGGAATTCCTTTAGTGGTGAATCCATCAGATGCAGTGGGAAGTTGCTGAGTTTCTGCTGATGTGTATGGCCACCTTATTTGATGTCCAGGTAGATTGTTTAAAATCATCTTGGTAAACTATGGCCCCAGGAACAAGTAGACTGACAGATCTGTTCCTTTCTACCAAACGCTAGTTGACAGTTGGATCCAGGTTAAGGCTTCCCACTGGAATTTCCAGTGGAGCATGGAACAAAGATGATGTCTTAATGTGTCTTCTAAAGGAGATTTTCACTGGAGTCTTCATCTTCAGACATGAAAGGGAAAAGAGGAGCACAAAGTGTGAGCTGGCACGCTCTGGTGTAGAGCTGAAACAATTACCCGCAAACCCAGGAATACCTGTCAAATTCATGGAACCCGATTCAACTCTAAAAGTTGGGGTGCTTTTTGGTACCTGGAACAGGCACCCAAAATATTGACATACCAAAATATCATTTTTGTTCCAATTTGTCAAATTCCAGATTTTGGAAAATTATTATTTATTTTATTTTATTTTATTTTATTTTATTTTTAAAAAATGTTACCCCACCCCTCCTGCCACAGGCAGCTTGGGGTAGCTTACAATCATTTAAAAAATCAAGATAAAAACATAAAAGGAGGAAAAATAACATCCCACCGCCCAGTATCCAATCCCCACCACCACCACTACCCATCTCCCCCACCAAACACCTGGTGGAACAGCCAGGTCTTACAACTTCTCCTAAAGAAGGGAAGATCCAGGGTCAACTGGGCCTCCACCAGAAGGAAGTTCCACAGCCATGGTGTGGCCACCAAGAATGCCCTTCCCTGTGTGACCCCCCCGAAAAACTTGGGGGACCTCAAGCAGGGCACCCCCAGATGACCGTAGGGTCCAGTCCAGGACCTGGGGAGTGAGGCGATCTTGCAGATAGGTAGGGACCAGGTCATTTAGGGCTTTATAGGCCAGGACCAACACCTTGAATCAGGCCTGGAAAACCACTGGCAGCCAGTGCAGAGAACGGAGTGCTGGTGTATTGTAGAGTATATTTCTGTGCTCTGGGTTACAGGTACTTGAGCAGCATTTGGGTGTCAATGTGCATACCCAAAACAGTACCAAAAAATGCAGGTATTAACCCAGGTGCTGAGCTGTACTCTGGGGTGATTCAAGACGTGCTCACGTACCATCCACATGCAGCACATCGTATATATGAATTGTACATAGTGTGCATTCAGAGCGTAGTGAAATTCTGCCCCAGTTCCACTTTCGACCCATGCACAAAATAGCCTCTGCCCTGCCCCCAACCGACGCCTGCCACTTCACTAAAGGGCAGCTATTGATTGGAATCCTGACCAACAGTCTGACTGCCATTCCAAGTTCACAGAAGCTTGCCATGAAATCAGAATGTCTGTTTTGAATCTCCCTTAGAGGTGCATGAATGTTCCGCGCTAACTAGACGTGCACATGCAGCCTATGCTGGATTGGATTGGATCCTCTGAATCTCCAAGGCCCATGGAGGACAGTAGATGGCTACTTGTGGTCTTGGCTCTTTTTAACTCAGTGGGATCCAGCTTTGCATTTGCTACAGAGGTCAGCAGTTCCTTCAGTGTCTACTCTTGCTTCTTTCATAAACCTAATATAACAGGGTTGCCCTATGTTGACATCAGGATAAAACTCCTCTGTTCAGTTTCTAGGAACCAATGTCCTTCCAGAATAATCAGACTGATCTCAGGCTTTAAAGTTTGAATCTTTACGTAGACCTCAAAATGAACGACTACAGCTGCATAAAATAAAACAAATACTCTTAGTGAAAGGAATATATAAGATTACAGGAAATTAAACTGGTTGCATAAGAAAGACAACATCTGAGACTTAGGGCATCTTTAGACATAGCAAAGATCAGGTGTCAAACCCCTAGACACGTGTTTGTGTGTAAGCACCATAACAATCCCAACACCAATTTGGCCACTCGTTAAACATGTGATGTGAAGCTTGGGCTTCATCTTTGACACGCACCTCTCTTTTCAACCTTACATTGACTCTGTTGCCAAATCCTGCCGATTCACCCTCCATAACATTGCTCGGATCCACCCCTTTCTCTCTACCTCCTCCGCCAAAACCCTTGTTTATGCCATGGTTATCTCTCACCTCGATTACTACAACCTCCTCCTTGCTGGCCTCCCTCGCCCTCACCTCTCCCCCCTTATCGCAGTCCAAAACTCCGCTGCCAAGGTCATTCACTCTGTCCATCGCTGTGACCATGTGCAGCCTCTCCTCTCCTCCCTTCACTGGCTCCCCCTTCCTGAACGTATCCTGTTTAAACTCCTGGTATTCATGTTCAAAACACTCCACAACCAAGCTCCCCCTTACCTCTCAGACCTAATCTCCCTACACACTCCTGCACATGCTCTCCACTCTTCCTCTGTCCACTCCCTCACTCTTCCTCATTTCTCCTGCTCACCTAACCGCCTTCGACCCTTCTCCCTCGCTGCCCCCCATGCCTGGAACTCCCTCCCTACCCACATCCGCCTTGCCCCCTCCCTCCACTCCTTCAAATCCCTCCTCAAGACCCACTTTTTCCTCGCCGCCTTTCCCAATGCCTGCTAGTCGTTCCCCATATACTTACTGTCTGCCCTCCTCTGCAGACTGCTGCAACCAACCTGATTGTAACCAAGCCAAGCACACGCACCTGAGACTTCGCATCCGCCTGAATGTTTGTTTGTCTTCTCCCCTGTCTCTCCCACTGTCCCCTCTCCCTGTCTCCCCCTCCTTGTCTTTTAGATTGTAAGCCACAGGCAGGGACCGCGTCTATTTCTATGTTCTGTACAGCACCAGGCACATGGCTGGCACTATATAAATGTTTATAATCACCATCACCATCATCACAAGGACAAGGCATGTTTCGGTTGAATAAGTGGCCAACGCTGTGTCTAATGATATTGCATGGTGTGCTAGCAGGTACAATGTGGGAAATGAGGCAGCAGCAATTGCCTGCTGAGATTGAGTGGCGAGTAAAACACAGATTTTCCCCAAGATGGACCGCGTGCCTAAGCAGTGCCGCATGGTGAACAAAGAGTCAAACCTGTATTTATATTACGGTCAAAACACACATCCAGACACCTGTTGATGTTATGTTTAAAGACACCCTTAAAGTCCATATTGCTTCTTGCTGGCCAGATTGAATCAATAGTTTATCCAGAACATAAGTCCAGAGAAAGAGAGTGATCTACAGTAGAGGTGAAACAAGTAGCTTGCGAGGATTCTTTCTTGCTGGGATGAGTAGTTTGCTGGAAAATGAGTAGGTTGGGTTTTTTGTTTTTGTTTGTTTGAGCAGGTTGTAGTTTTTATTTATTTCATTATATTTATATGCCGCATCTCGGGGCGGCATCTCGGGGCGGCTTCCAGCATAATATAAAACAACTTTTAAACATAAAAAATCTACAATATCATAATTAAAACAAATTTAAAACACCCCCCACAAAAACTAACCTGCCCACCCCCACCCTTCTCTCCGAAGTCATGGGTGAACAGCCAAGTCTTACAGATACGTCAAAAGGCCAACAGGCCCGGGGCCAGGCGAGCCTCCTCCAGGAGGGAGTTCCACAACCATGGACCAGCCACTGAGAACGCCCTCTCCATTGTGGCCCCCCATCTTACACGGGGGACCTCCAGAAAGGCACCCCCGATGGACCAATGGGATCGCTCTGAGGTATGGAGGGCAAGGGCCCCCTGAGATATTAGGGGCCCAGACCATGAAGGGCTTTGTAAATCCATACTAACACCTTGAATCTGGCTTGGTACACTATAGGCAGCCAGTGTAGAGCGCGGAGCACCGGTGTTATGTACTCATGCTGCCCCGTCCCCGTCAGGAGACGGGCTGCCGCATTCTGGACTTAGCTGCAGCCTCTGAACCAGAAACAAGGGAAGCCCCATGTAGAGCGTGTTGCATCAAACGGCCAAACATCCGAACCTGGTTCTGTTCACACATCCCTACTTCCGATGGCAGATTTTCAGGAATGGATGGAGGGAGCAGACCCAGCTTATATATTAACATTCTATTGGCTAGCAGGAGTCAGCAGTCAATAGAATGCTGAAAAGCTGTACTGAGCCCACCTCTTGCCTTCAGCTTACCCCCCTCCCATCTGGAAGTCCTTTCCAGATGGGAAGGAGAGCAGGATGGAGGGGGCAGATCATAAGCATTCTATTGGCTAGCAGGAATCTGAGCACCCAGTTGAATGCTGAAAAGCTGTGCTAAGTCCACCTCTTGCCTTCATCTCCCCCCTCACATCTGGTTTCCAGACCATCCTCCCTGTTTCCAGATGGGAGGGGGAGCTGAAGAGAAGAGGCGGGTTCGGCACAGCTTTCCTGCATTCTGTTGGGTGCTCAGACTCCTGCTAGCCAATAGAATGCTTAACATCTTCCCCCTCCACCCTGATCTCCCCCTCCCATCTGAAGAGGATTTCCAGATGGGAGGGGGGAGGGCTGAAGGCAAGAGGAAGTCTCAGGACAGCTTTTCAGTAGGGGTGTGCATTTTGTTTTCGTTATCACGATAACAAAAATGAACATTTTAATTGTTTTTCTTTGTTGTAATAATGAAAATGAAAAATAATAATAGCAAAAACAAAAACAATTTTTTGTTTTTGAAGTAATGGGGGGAAATGAAAAACATATTTCCAGCTATAATATATTGTTTCCTATTAAATTCTGATGAAACTTGGGGAGATTATACCTTCAATGGAGGGCATTATGTGTACTAACCTTTGAAAAGATTGGATAAAGGGAACTAATTTTAGAAGCAATTGAATGTTGTGATTTTATGAAAAGCTCCATACACATTCCTGGCTACACCTTTATCTTCCATCCAATTTTCATTAAACCGGGGAATAATGTCTCTACGCTACTGTACCAGTCCTACCAAATTTCAAAAAGATTGGGATAACATGTCCTGATGTTATAAGCTATTAACCTGAAAACACATTTCTAGCTGTACCGTTTTTATATTCCATCCTGTTTACAAGTAATTTGGCAGAACTTTATCACACACCTTTTCTATCATCTCTGCCAAATTACAGAACAATTTGATAAAGGGACCTAATTTTAGAAGCAATTGAAGTTGTCCCCTTGAAGACCATTATTCAGATAGCCGCGCATGCAGTGCCAGTCAGAGGCAGGTACCTGGCATGGCAGGCGAAGGGAGGGTGGAGGCGGGAGGATGGGGAGCAACCCAGCAGACTGACAGACACATTTACAGGCCAATTACTGCATGCTTCCAGCTTTATAGAAACAATCAGTGGTGGCTTCAAGGCAGGTATAGGGGGTAGTCCTCAGGCGGGCATAGAAGGGACATAACTGGGACTTTGGGGATAGCGTTCCAGCAGTCAAAAGACATAGTTCACACATCCAGGCTGGCCAATTACCATCACAATCACATCATGAAGCACTGTGATAGAGGACAGTGTAAACATGAATAGGGGTATAAACTTGCCAATTTTCATCCATATTAGATGGGAGGCAAAGAAGTTACTGTCAGGAATGTATATACAGATTTTTGCTACATAGTATAATTCAACTGCTTTTAAAATAGGATTCCTGTATCCAATCTTTCTGGAATTTAGTACACTTAATGCCTTCCATTGGAGGTACAATTCCTCCAGATTACATCCAAATATAATGTAAAACAAAAAGGTTACAGCCGAAAATGTGTTTCCATTGAAACCAATGAAAACAGAAAATGAAAGCAAAAACAAAAATGAAAATTTGATATTTATAAAAACAAAAATGAAAGATTTAAATAATGAAAACAGAAAACAAAAACAAAAAAAAGATATGGGTCCCTGATGCACACCTCTACTTTTCAGTTGCTGACTCCTGCTAGCCAATAGAATGCTAAGATACCCTCTGAGTCTGCTGCCTCCCTCCTTCTCTCCCCCCTCCTATTCCTGAAAATCTGCCATCAGAAAGTTTTTCCCATGGAGGCAGCTGCCAGCCCCTGAAAAAGTAAGGAAGCTGGGCAGGGAACAGTGTGGCTTCCTCCCTCCCTCCCTCCCTCCCTCCCTCCTTAAATGTCTCCCAGCCTTGGTGCATAGTGTGGGGGTGAGGGGAGTGAGAAATCTCACGAGAAGCTGAATTCAGGTCCATATGTCTATGAAATTTTGATCCTGATTCTTGATTCTCACCCTAGTTAGTGATTAGTACCCTGTGTTTCCAGGTTGGGTTACGTACTGCAGTTTTGATGCATATAATCCTTTTTTGTGGGTACTCATTTTGTTTTATCTCTAGTGGAGATAATTTCCTCTCACCACCTTCCCAAGAGGATTGAACCCTAAATTGACAATCCCAGAGCCTCATGTTGCAATGACTTAATGTTTCCGGAAGGAATAGGCACACTTCTCTTTTGTGATGGTGACAAATGTAACAATTAAAAAACAAAAATCTTCTAGTCCTCATGATGCCATAGACCTGGCTCAGATGCATGTCTAAAATCCTCTGTGAATGATTTCTTCTATAGATTATCTTTGGATTTTTCATATTCATGTGAGTGTTCATGCACACGCACACACACACACACACACACACACACACACACACACACACACACACACAATATATATTGTTATTCATAAGAATGCATTTGAACAGATGGAGATAAACATCCACAACGCAATAAAGTCTGACCCAGATCTACATTTGCTCAGGGCTGTTATGCACAACAATAAATTGAAGACTCTTGAATAAATTATGAAAGGGTCCCATTTAAAAGTCTCATAGAACTGAAATATTTCAGCACACAAATAATTCATGTAGTAAAAATCCTGTTCCATCCTAGTGAAGGGGCAAGATAAGAAGGGCACTTACAGCATGATCCCCTGAGCAGATAGCATCAGTTCTATCTGTGTCTCTATTTTTACCATCCTTCTCCAAAAGCTAAGGGAAGCTAACAATTGTCAAACACACCAACAAATACAGAAGGGAAGGGAGCTGTTGGGTTATTCTCCCAGGAGACAGAGATTGGTAGCTGTCAGAGACAGGATGGTGGGCCTGATGGACCATTGGTTTGACCCAAATACAAAAGATAAAACCCATAAGCATTTTAAATACTTATAATGTCCTTGCTGCTTCCACCCCACCACACCCCACCTAGCATAGGTGCACATCCCATTCATTTTTAGCAGGAATTCTCACCATGTTAAGTGCTATCCTTCCAGAGCATGTAGTGGCCAAGACCACAAGCTAGGGGTGGGCATGTCATTTTCGTTATTACGATAACGATAACAAAATTGTCATTTTAATTATCATTATTGCAATAATGAAAATGACAAAATAATAATAATGAAAATAGAAATGAAAACAACTTTTTGTTTTGGAAATAAAGGGAAAAAACTGAAAAACGTATTTCCAGTTATAATTTTTTTTAAATTCTTATTCAATTCTGACGACACTTGGGGAGATTGTATCCCTAGTGGAGGGCACTATGTGCACCAATTTTAGAAAAAAATAGATAAAGGGAACCGATTTTAGAAGCAATAAAAGGTTGTGGCTTTAAGAAAAGCTCCATAAACATTCATGGCTACAGCTGCTTTATCTTCAATCAAATGTGCATCGAACCTGTGAATATTATGTCCCTTCACAAGTTTAACACTTCGGCCAGTTTTCAGAAAGACTGGATGAATGGCCCTGAGGGTCTAAGATAGGGGTGGGAATATCGGTATCTGATAAATTCGATACACCCGATAATCAGGCATATCAGAATAATCCGATAATCACTGGTATCGGCATACTGGATTTTTAACATTGGCCACCTTACCATTTTTTTACACCGCAGCCATTGAAGTAAATTACCTCAATGTAAAAAAAAAATGGTAAAGCGGCCAATGTTAAAAATCTGGTATGCCGATACCGGTAAATCCAATACTCGGTATTCTCCCCCGTGTCCTATCCCTAGTATAAGACATTAACTTGACAATACATTTCCAGCTGTAACATTTGTATATTCCATCTTGTTTACAAGACATTTGGCAGGAATGTATCACATACCTTCCCTATCTTCTCTGCCAAACTACAGGACAATTTTATAAAAGGACCCAATTTTATAAGAAATTGAAGTCTTCCCCTTCAAGACAATTATTCAGATAAATAAGCAGCACATGCAGTGCCAGTCAGAGGCACCAGGCACCTGGCATGGCAGGGGGAGGGAGGATGTGAAGCAACCCAAAAAACTGACAGACACATTAACTGACCAATTACTGCATTCTTCAAGCTTTACAGGACCAATTGGTAGTGGCTTTGAGGTGGGCATAGGGGGCGGCCCTCAGGCAGGCATAGAAGGGACATAACTCGTACTTTGGGGATAGCATCCCAGAAATCGAGGACATAGGGCTAATTCAGACATGCGTTTAAATCGCACAGCCGCGGCGGCAGCATCGGGCGATTTAAAGCACCGTGCACTTCCTGTTTGGTGTGAATGCACCGACTGTACACATTTCAGCGTAACGCGAACTGTTCGAGTACGGTTTTGAAAGCTGTTCCGAGCAGCTTGTAAAACCGCACTCCAACAGTTTGCGTTAGGCTGAATTGGTGCATTCACACCAACCCGGAAGTGCACGGTGCTTTAAATCGCACATGCTGCTGCCGCGGCTGTGCGATTTAAATGCACGTCTGAATGAGCCCATAGTTTACACATCCAGGCTGGCCAATTATCATCACAATCACATCCTGCAGCACTGTGACAGGAATCTCTATTGCCTCTTTCCTGAACAGATCCTTCCGACTTCCCAGTAACAAGTGGGGGAGAGATGTTGGGATGGTCACAGCACAGAATGAGGATTTTTGGTTGACATTTCTGCTGGCCAATTGGCATCACAAACTGATTTTATACCACAGTGACGCACAAGAGAATCCCTGGCATAGGCTTCTTCTCTGCATATGCTGTGCAGGCATATAAAATTGGACCCTTTATCACGTATTTTTGATATTTGACATGATGACTGGGAAAGTGTGATATACAGCCCTGCAAAATTTCATGTACACTGGTTGGACTACAAAGATGTTACAGTCAGACATAGATTTATAAGTTAATTGCTTATACCACCAGGACCCTTTATCCAATTCTTCTGAAAGTTGGCAGAGATCTTAAATATGGGAAAGGGTATAAACTTGTTAAGTTTCATCTACATTAAATGTGAGGCAAATAAGTTACATTTACGAATGTATATGTATATGTATATTCCAGTACTCTGGTTTTTGGTTTTGTTTTGTTTTGTTTATTTTTTAACATGAACTTGTCTTTTGTTGAAAAAACTTAGAACTAGTTCCAGCTGTACCTAGAGGCGAGAGTACCCACAAAAAATAATATAATTCAACTGTTTATAAAATTGGAGTTCTTTATCCAATCGGTCTGGAATTTTGTACACGTAATGACTTCCATTGGAGATACAATTCCTCCATGTTTCAACCAAATATTTTGAAAAACAGAAATGTTGCAGCCAAAAATGTGTTTTCCATGAAAACCAATGGAAAACAAAAATGAAAGTAAACACAAAAATGAAAATTTGATATTTATGAAATTGAAAATGATACATTTAAATAACAAAAATGAAAAACAAAAACAAAAAACGACATGAGCCCCTGGTGCACACCTCTACCACAAGCTAGTCTCCAGTAGACCTCAGTGTGAGGTGGTGTGACTCCCCTTCTGCTGGACAGGAACCCCAGGGAGTGTCTCATAGTAGGCCTGAAGCAAGAGGAGGTGCTCTTGTTCCATCAGGAAATACCAATCTTTCGGGAGTGCTTTTGGCCATTCATTGTTGTTTTCTCCTTCCGTGCTTCCGGGTCTGTTGGTGTCGACACCTGTGATTCCCCATCATTTTTTTGTAAATTCCAGTAAACTTTGGTAATGTCTGGTAATTTTCACTAATTTCCAGTATGTCAGGGTATTCCAGAACCCAGGTTTTTGTTTGTTTTTTTGTTTTTTAACATGATCTTGTCTTTTGTTGAAAAAACGTATTGCTAGTTCCAGCTCTACCTAGATGTGAAAGAGAGTACCCACAAACATTGATAAGCCATTGCATTTCCAGTACCTGAGTTTATTTATTTATTTTAAAAAATTTTACCCCACCCCTCCTGCCAGGCAGCCCGGGGCGGCTAACAAATCAATCAAAAACACAATAGGGGTTTGCTAGCCAATAGAATGTTAATATATATATATATATATATAACATTCAATAAAAACAACAATAAAAATGGTGAGGAAAAAAACAACCCATAACTCCCACCATCCCATCCACCCACACCCTTCTCCCTCGCCAAACGCCTGGTGGAACAGCCAGGTCTTACACTTCATGCAGAAACTCGGGAGGTCTGGGGCCAGACGGAACTCCACCAGGAGGGAGTTCCACAGGCATGGTGCGGCCACTGAGAACACCCTGCCCCGCGTTCTTGTACCGATTGGTACCAATCAGTACCCAATTGAAATCTGATTCAGGTTCCTGATGTTGATCTCCAGTCCCAGAATGTCAACTTCCAGTACCAATTTCTCTATTTTTACATTGACATACTGACTCCAACACCCATTAAACTATTTCCCATTTTGAAAAACCTACTTCTGGTTCCAGAAACTCAACTTCTGATTTCAGAAAACTACTTCTGCTACCAAATCCACCACCCCCCGCCACCCCCCAACCCTCTTTATTTATTTCAGATGCTTTTTTAGTGATTTTCCATCCGGGAAAGTCAACTTCCAGTCCCAGCAAAACACTTCTGCTCACCTTTAAAAAAAAAAGAAAAGAAGTTCATGCTCTTTTTTTTGGTTTTCCAACCGTAGGGAGTTGGCAAAGTGAAAAATCAGTACTGGAATTTACCAATTTTGGGTGTATTTGCGTACCCAATCGGTACCCGGGTAACTTGTTGGGTACCTGATGCTGTACCCCCAAAAATATGGGTATGGCTCATGGATACTGAATTAAGAACCCATTTCTGCTCTAACTCTACCCATAAGCACTAAAGGAGTGAGCTCAGAGAAGGGGAACGGATGAGAAAATGAACTCAAGGACAGGAAATGCTTCCTTCTTCTAGGGACATGTTCTGGACACTCCCTTTCTTTCCTCCCTTCCCAAGCACACCTGCCATCTGAACCCCAACTTCTGTTCGTCTCAGAGTTTGCACCAGACATGGCCGGAAGGAAGGAAGGAATTGTTTCACACTCCTGCTCTAGGGATTCCTAGAAAGGGTTAACTGCATGGAAGTTTTGTTTACTTTAAATAAATTAACCAGCTTTTTTTTTTTTTTTTTAAAGGAACTAATTGCTCCAATAAAATAGTGAGTCTTGGGCTTTCTGAAATCCCTATTTGCTCCCTGCCTGAGCAGCTAATGTATACATTCATGACTCAGAAGAAATCTATATGTTGTCAAATATGATTTGTATTATGGCAAGACCCAAGAGAGTGTTTGATCTGGGCATAAAAGTAATGGCAGTACCGCTGAAAAATACATACAGCTGGAATGTATTTTTCAGCTGAGCACAGGAGAAAGACAGTTGAGCTGCTTTGCAAGGGACTCAGGAGTCAACACAGGCATTGGCATTGAGTCTTGTGAAGAAAACACAAATAAGATCAGGGAGTGTACCAATGGACCACCAATGAACACCATGTACTCCATGGACCACCAATGAACACCAATCTCATAATGGTGTTCCAAAAATCAAAACTTTATCTCATTTTTTAAAACTGTGTACATTGTATAGTATTTAATATTTAAAAAGTTATTTTGGGGACTTCAGCACCAACTTGATTGAGTTTACAGTTGGTGGGGCTGATCTCATGCCTTGCAAATCCCAAGCACACCCCTGCATGCATGTGATAGCAATGGAGGTGCCTTTGGTTTGTGCGAAAGCGTGCGGGTGGGATCCACGGGTATAAGATTGGTCCCTGTGTCTCTCAAGAATGAGTATGTTGCCATGGAGAACATGATCTCACATACAAGTCTCCTCCGGTCACACAGACCAGCAACAGACCTTGTTCAGCAGCCTCTGCTACATTCGACATGTGAGGAGTGATAGGGAACTTATAATACGTATCCAGGGTAATCATTTGCTTTCTATATGTAACCAAGCCAAGTACACACACCTGAGACTTCGCATCCGCCTGAATGTTTGTTTGTCTTCTCCCATGTCTCTCCCGCTGTCCCCTCTCCTTGTCTCCCCCTCCTTGTCTTTTAGATTGTAAGCCACAGGCAGGGACCGCAGCTGATTGTATGTTCTGTACAGCGCCAGGTTGTTACTGGCGCTTTATAAATGTTTAATAATAATAATAATATGCTAGAAACCCAAGAATGTAGGACTTAACCCAGGGTGGGTAACCACTTTCCTCCCACAGGCCACATTGAAAGTTGGTACAAGTTTGGGACCACATAGGAATTGGGGAAGGAGATGCTTAGGGGGTGTGTGCAACATTGGGCAAAAAAGTGGAGGATGCAGGCTAGGGGGTGAAATTCCATTTCTGAATGCATTTTGTTTCGGTCTGAATGAAAAAAAATCTGAATGAGTGATCTGATTTTCGTTCAACAGACCAATCAGAATTTTGTGTGTTCATATACGGCACGTGTTGAAAATGGTTGGGCGCCATTTGAACAAATCAAATTCCAATGGGAAGCCCCACCCCCCATGCAGGTCATAGATCTGTGCCATGGAACCATCCTTGAGTGCATACCCGTTCCCCTCCTCTCATCTAACTTCCCTTGAGCCTGCTCCTTGTGTGGTTGAAGGGAGAAGCTGGAACCATGGGACAGATAAAAGAAATTGGAAGGTGGTCCAATAAAAGACAGCTACGGGTCACATTTGTCCCACAACCCGCAGTTTGCCAATTTTGGCTTAGACAAACATTTGGTGTCAATATCAAGTAATGAATGTGGGGAACTTGTATCTGTGAAGCCTCGATATCAGGGTTTCCTAGAGATGGGCGAACAGAACCGAGTTTGGAAATTCGATTCAGAAGTTTGGTTTGGTCGACTGAACTATTTGAGTTCGGTTCGAACTCCAAACTTCCAAACAAAGTTCGGAAATTCAAACCCCATTGAACTAAATGGAATATTATCTTTTAGGGATGGGCGAACAGAGCCAAGTTCGGAAATTCGGTTCGGTTCGAAAATCGAGTTTGGTTCAGCAGTTCGGTTTGGTCGACTGAACTGACCGAGTTAATTCCAAACTCCCGAACCGCATTCGCCCATCTCTAGGGTTTCCCAAATATGTCTTCAAAGAGACCACGCAAGCCGCGATTCTTATGGTGGCCAGTTACCTCCGATGTGTCTAAATGCACCCCACATGGCTTTTCAGTAGGCATGTTCTTCAACACGCTGCCTCCAGTCGCTCATGTAAAAGTGGCCTAAGCTAACCGCCCTTCCATTGGGGGTTCTTCTTTGGGGTGTGAGGGTGTGAATACCAAAGCACCTTATCAGGGCCATGAAACAAGGGAAAGTGTTGCCAAGCCCCTCTGGGATCATGCTTTGTCATGAGATAGGTTCTGTGCTCCCCTCATTCTCCCAGGATGGTAGTTACACTGGGCAATCCCCTGCCCTATTGTCCATCTGCTAAGGAGATGCTTCCAATTCCATTCTGTTCTAACTTCCCAAGTTACCAGCCTACTTAACCACCTGGGCAAATTTCCCCTGGCGCACAAACCATACCAATTGAACGCCAGCACTGTGAGGAAAGTGTAAACCTGGTTCCTCTAGACCAGTCGGATGTTCTGGAAAAAATTCCTTCCTGGCTCCAAATGATGATTATTTTGTGCTCACAGTACTGCAAGAGGGCAGGTGGGTGGCCGTTTGTTCATCTGCTTGGCTCCCCCTACACCCAGGCAATGCCAGGAGGAGTCACCAAGCCTAAAATGGCACCCAGGAAGCCCCGTCTCTTGGGGCTTCCTTTCATGCCAAAATAGAGGGGTTGCCCAGCAACCTGTCTTTTCCAATCGTGCCTTCCCTAATGGCTTGACATATGGGTCCTTTTCTCCGTCCTCCCAATAATATGAATGGAGACAAATAGTCCTCCCCCTCATGAAAGAGGGAGGGGAATTTGCAGAACTGAATGTCCATGTTTGATATTTTTGGTTATTACAGCAGTACCAAAGTAAATATTGAGTCCTAAAAGTGACCAAAATATCAAATATAAAACACCAAAATCACCAAACCCCTTGATCAAAATGCTAAAATGAAATAAAGAATATTTTTGGTTACTACGGCAGTACCAAAGTAAAGATTGAATCCTGAAAGTGACCCAAATACCAAATATAAAACACCAAGTTCACCAAACTCCTTAAGCAAAACACTAAAATGAAGTAAAGAATAAACAAAGTTGTGAACTTCACCACAGAGACAAAGACAAATTGGGATGTGTGTTTGTGGGATAAATATGCAAATGATGATCTTCATGAATATGAAATGTCATCTTTGTTTCCACCTGATGTGATGCCAATAAAATTTGATTGTGAAGAATGGGGCAAGGTTGCTCCCTACAGATATCAATTTGCAGACAGCTAATGACACGGAAAGACCATTAACCATCTCATCCCCTTCATTTGTATACGAGCCACTCGGCGATCTCGTGCATGTTTTTCTCATTTGATTTTATAGAGAGCCGTAAAAGAGAGTCTAAACAGAGCAGGTGCAATAAACGCCGCATTCTGCCTGTCTTGTAATTACCCGGCGCTATTAATAAAAAAGATTCATCAAGAAAGGCCTGTAGCATTGTTTTCTTGCATGTAGAGTTTTAACCCACTCAGCTCCTATTCCATCAGTTATTCCATCATCCACTCAGCTCCTATTCCATCCCCCCCAGCTGGAGCAGATGCTGATACGATCCACTTTAATTTTCTTGGACACGACTCCCGCAATATGCTCCCCGGACGGTCAGTGTCACCAGAGGGTGGAGGAACAGAGGGCAATGAGAAGGCAATGAGAAGACGCACCACACTCCAAACATGTCCATTATATAGTTAAATGGAGGGGTGAGGGTGAAAATCTACCGCAAATAATTCAAGGGAATGAAGCCGTACACTGACAGCTTGCCTGGGAGCTGATGAAAACCTGTCTTCTGGCCCTTCACATCATTTGTGGGGGGGAAAAGTAAAGAAAGAAAACCACTTGGTGTGTTCGGAAAAAGTGAAAATTATTTACCTTGGTAGCCACTGTAGCACCTGGTACATAGTCTGTCACTTTAATAAAGAGCATCATCTTGGAAGAAAACAGGATGGCTAACTGTTGCATCAGTTGAACTTGTGTGCTGTTCTTACTTCTGCAACAATTCCATATCAGGATTTCTTTTTGCAGTAATCCTTACCTTGTTTATTGCCACGTTCCCACCTGCTGTTCTTCTCCCACAATCCTCACCTGCCTCCTGTGTCTCCTGTTCCCTGTATCTTCCTGTTCCTTGTATCATCACCACCCCTTCTGGAACTCCCTGACTACATTCATTCTCTCTGGACACATTTGTCCTGCACCCCCACAACTTTCAAATCCCTCTTGAAAAGAAAACCTACCTCTTCCATCTGTCTTCCCATAGTTCCTCATCCACACAGACTGCTCACTGATGTAACTAGAGACAAAACAGACGGCCTATTTGTTATGCATGGGTAATACTCGCAGTTTTGGAAAGTCTGCCAGCTACCAAATAGGTATTCAGATATTGAGTTAAGAACATAAGAAGTGCCATACTGGTTCAGACCAATGGTCAATCTAGCCCAGCATCCAGTCACCAACAGTGGCCAATCACGGTGGCTTGGGAGAAGCACCCAATAGGTCACAATGGGGGATTCATTCACTGTTGTTTCCCTCAAGCTCCCGTCATGTTCCCTGATCCTGTCTAGCTAACAGCTGCTAATGGACCTATCTTCCAGAAACTTGTCCAAATCTCTTTTAAACTCAGCTATATTACTGGCCCTTACCACAGCCTCTGGCAGTAGATTCCACAACCCAATTATACGCTGAGTGAAAAAATATTTTCTTTTATTTGTTTTAAACTTACTACCCATGAGTTTCATGGAGTGTCCCCTAGTTCTAGTACTAGCTGAGAGGGTAAATAACTGCTCCTTGTTTATTAGTTCCACACCACTCATGATTTTATAGACCTCTATCATATCTCCTC
>QEPC01004060.1:2787586-2820079 GCA_003113815.1 Sphenodon punctatus | reverse complement strand
TAATAATAATAATAATAATAATAATAATAATAATAATAACTCTAAATGTAAGCTTCTCAGGGCAGGAACCAGTCTCTAGTTAATGATTACTCAGTGCTAGGCACAGTATTGGAACTCTATAAATACTTAATTATTTTTATATCAAGGATTTCTTTTATCAGGGAGCCAACATTGGCATCATCAGTTTGATGTCTGACTACTGTGAATATACGTCCCACATTAATAGGGATGGGTGAATAGAACGCCGTTCTGATGTTCAGACATTCGGTCGTTCGGTTTGAAACCCGAGTTCGGGTTTGGCTGTTCAGTTCGGTGGAGTTCAGTTCGGCCGAACTCCGCAGAACATTTTAAAAAGTGCTATCGGTACTGAAACTGAAAATTTTTCGGGATCGGTATTTTTGGCCCTGAAACCACCCCTGGTGCCAGGAAGTCTTCTTCTCAGCTTCCTCCCCCTTCCAGTCACATTTTCCCCACCCAAAGTCATGTTTTTCCCGCCCCCGAACTCATCTGAACTCATCCGAATTTTCAAAAGTTCGAGCGTTCGGTTCGGAAGTTCGGTTGTAAGAACAGGACGAGTTCGGGCCAAACTCCAAACTTCCGAACCATGGTTGCCCATCCCTACACATTTATGAGGTGTTCAGATTCTGTGATGGTGGGATTATAGAGGTTGCAGTGTTCAGGACGGACCCATTCTATGAACCCAGCAAATAGAGTACCCAGTGGTAGCTTCAAATCTAGACCAGACTAGTCCATTCCAGGTTTTACATTGGGCCAGGATATGGGGAGTTATTAGGGGTGAGCCAGGCTTGGTTAGATTATGAGTTGCAAGAAGAAAGTTGCCTGTTGATTTTGGCCTACAAAGAATACAGAATCTGTCTCATTTTTCTCAATCCAGTGGGGTACAGCAGAGATGTGTAGGGCCAGTTGGAAGTCCTTGAATAACGACACTGACCTCAACTAATTGTGTTGATTTTCACAGTGGAGCCATGTCTTACTGTGGAGAGAAGCATTTTTAGTATATTAATGATGAGATTTCTGCAATATCCATCGACTCTTCACTCAATTTGAAATCCTTAATGAATGCTCAACATGCTATTTAGGGTAGATCAAGAAAAGGCATTTGGCTTTGGTGTTGAATTTGTAATGGATGGAACTGGCCAGGGTGATTCTCTGTAGCCCATGTTGCCACTGGAGTGGACTGAGTATGTAATAAAAATCTCCACCTCAAATTTTAAATGAATTGAAGTTGGAACAAATATTTGGTGCAAAGTCTGAAATAGATCACTTTGTTGCATTCATGTCCATTCAAAAGAAGCTAAAACAAAGTGATATTGGGTATTTGGGGTTTCTTGGTATTTAGTTTAGTTGAGTTAGATTTTTATACGCAAAGGTTCATGGCAAGAGCTGAAATGGGTACTCACAAAAACGGGTATACTTTTTGAATTTGTGGGATCAGTTTTGAATTAAAGAAATATATTTATTTCTGGTTAGCAGGAGCAGTGTCCAGTTCAGTACCTTATCAAACATAATATGATTCCCCACCACCCTTGTTTTGGTTTTCGGTCCCAGATTTTTGACTTTGGGTCCCATTTTTCTGGGGGAGGGGGGATATTTCTTTGGGTTTCCACGTAATTTTGGGTGCTTGAAAAACAACCTCCCAAATTTTGAGTACTTAGACAGCTGAAGGGAATATTCGAGTACCAATTTAGCCACCCAGAATGGTACCCCGAAATGCGGGTATTGTCCACGGGTACCAAATCAGGTGCTCTATATGGGGAGCTAACAGCATCATAAAAAACCCTACATATAAAATACATAAAACAAAACCCATGAAACCACATATAAAATACCCATAAAAGTCCCACCCCCCTCCATTCCAAATTCATGTCTTGCCTAGCCAAATAAATTTGCCTCTGGAAGATGTTCAGGTTAGGGCTTTGGTGTACCTCCAAGGGTACCATTGAAGTCAATGGATCTCTGAATACTAAAATATCAAACATGTAGTACTGAATAAATAACACAAAGTAACCAAAATCTCAAAGAAGAAGCAACTTAATAAGCAACATTTCTTATTTTGATGGGGGGGGGGGAAGATATTTGTTTATTATTCAAGAAAAATATTCAACTTCTCTTTGCAAATACAAAAAGTCTTATTCATTTTGGCACTGAAATTAATTCTCAGTTGAATTTAATTGACTTTTATTTTCATGTTTTAAAAACATCCTTGAAAAAACAGTTTACTGGCAAGATATCAGTGGAAAATGTGTGTGTTTGATTGCTTACTGTAATATCTGATTCCCCAATGTTATATTTTACCATTTGAGGAGGGAAATGTGTCATGTGACTGGTGTGTCGAATAGAAGAAGCCCACTTAAAAAAAAATCTCTTTCAAGCATGCTACAGAGCAAGAATGATGTAATCCAATATTGGGAGAATAATTCCAAATAATGAGGGTTAATTTTGGTCTTGATTAGGGTTGAAATGAAAATCTTGTGAGAACCGAGATCTTGGGACAATCTCAGTAATGGTTTCAGATCTCGGTCGAGAATTTTTCTCAGTCTATCATTTACTGTTTACCATTTATTGTGATATACCTTGTACAGCTTACCTTGATTTACCATGCACCGTGTTTGTTCGGGTAACATCCATGCATGGCCGCTGCAACTGTTCTGTGCATGCACAGCCCTCTTCCAAGATGGCATCAGTAGCATCACTGTCATTTTGGAAAAAGGCAGACATTTTGCACACGTGCATTAATGGGATGAACATGGTACACAGCAAGTGGTACATAGTAAATGGGTATACTGTACATGGTAAATCACTGTAAATGGTAAACAGTAAATCAAGAAAAATTCTTAACCCAGAAAGTGTTGAGAACTGGAGGGTTTTTCCGTTATATATTCTTGCTCAAAACAAGTCAAGAACCGTGATTCTTGGTGAGAACTGAGGAAAATTTGAGATCAATTTTCAGCCCGAATTTTCACTCTTTGTGTTACCTGTGTACAAGATTTATTCTAGAAATCAAGCAAGGTTACCCATCTTTCTCTGGTCTCTTCTAGGAGCAGGAGGCTGGTCCCCATTGGAATCTAATACACAACAATGGCTCCAGATTGACCTGGGAGACCGAGTTGAGATTACAGGTGTTGCAACGCAAGGAAGGTACGGGAGTTCGGACTGGATAACAAGCTACATTCTAATGTTCAGCAATACGGGACATAACTGGAAGCAGTACAGAGAAGAAGACAGCATTTTGGTAGGTGGGAGCTCTTGAGTTCATTTGTGTGCAACGTAGCTGGATAGTTCTAGGCAGACATGACATTCCTAGTTCAGATCACATTTGAATCTTTGCCAGACAAGGTCCTCCTTCAGAGGAATAATGAAGCAGAATGGTTGTAAGTAAGTATAATGAATGGATGGTGTAATTGTGAAGCAGTGCAGGGGTGAAGAACTAGAGCTGCGCAATTCGTTTTCCTTTTTTTTAGTTACTAAAAAAAGTCCCAAGCCTTTCGGAAAGGGTGGGGTGTACGTTTAACTAACTAACTAAAACGAATGGGGTCCCACACTTAGTTTTAGTAATACATGTTTTTAAAAAGTTGAATAAGCAAATAATTGTGACTTGCTTTCATTTATTTTATTTTTTTAAAATAACAACAACACCCCCTCTCCCCCCGGCTCATGCTGGGGCTGTTCTGCACATGTTCACCCTTTCCCAAAATGGCACTGGCAGCATTGCCATTTTGCAACCTGAAGACCTATGCAAATGTATATTTTTATTTAGTTTGGGGTGTGGGTATGCAGATATATATTCAAAAATGCAAATAGTATCCATGAATGTGGGATTTGCATTCTTTCAGCTCTACGTGCTAAGTACTACCTAGGAGGGACAAGGAAAAAGCAGTTGTTTCTTTCAATTATTGTGATTCTTACCTAGGTGGGTGGATTTCACCTATCATCATGGACACATTAAGCTTTGTGCCTCAGGTGAATTGCATGAATGAATTTAGTAGTAGCATTACTGATTGCTGACAGATGCTCTAAAAATACTAGTATAAAGCCTGCTGGTTATGGCTGAACAGGTTTTTAATCTGGTATCCACAAGCAATACCAGCGTCTTTGGGAACCGTGTTGGTAATTGGTAATTTCTGGTACCAATGTATCGATTTCCCAGTAACTGATGGGAAAAACTGGAAATGGGAGTCGATATTCTGGGATCAGATGTCAACATTTCGGGAAATTTGCTATTCAAATCAGGCACTAATCAAATACTTATCAGAAACACAGTCACAAAATAAACTAATGCATAAAGTAGTGTTAAAGAGACTTACAAATGGACTCCTTCTTGCGGAATGAGTGCCCTTGAAAATGAAGTGTGAATTTCCCCTTCCTTCCTTGCTGTCAGAAGACTATAGATCCCTGAAATTTGTACTGCTGTCTAGGTAAAATTCTACAGGAGATAGGATCAGAGCGTAATGTTAAAATTAAGATCAGAGACTTGGGGAAACCTCTGAGACTGCAGATTCACATTTCCAACTTCTCTGGTGAAAATTACATAGATAAACAGCAGGGATGGGAATTTCAGTTTTGGATAGAACTGAAATGGCCATTTCAGATTAAGCCTGAATATTTTTGGTGCAGGCGTTTCGGTTCTTTTACACTGATTTTGCATCGGGTTTTCCTGCATTGTGTCAGTTTGATTTTTTTTTCAAATTGCGGCTTGTTTCCATTGACTTCAATTTTAGAAAAAGATCCGAAACAAAAAAATCTGAAACCGAAACGAGATCTGAAATTCATAAAGAATTATGAATTGGGGGAGGGGTGTGGCTCAGGTGGTAGAGTGGATGCTTGGCACGTATAATGTCCCAAGTTCAATCCCTGGCATCTCCAATTCAGGATCTGTGGTAGCACGCCTCTGCCAGGGATCCTGGAGCGTCTCGGGTAGCATGCTTAGGTGAGGCTTCTGCTGGAGACAGTGGAATTTGAAACTACTACTGTGTCAGGTTGTGACAATACTGGGCTAAGATGGACCATTGGCATGACTCAGTTAGGCAGTTCATTATGTCCTTAACTGAATCCAAAAATTCTGACATCAAAATTCTCCCTGGAGTACCATCGCTAAAACAGAGTTGGATTAAAGCGTTTTCTGTATTTCACTGGATAAGTCCCAAAGAAGTACAGAATTATTATCGTCTTGTTTTGTAAATAAATAAATGCAAATTCTTGTATTTCTAAATGCACTTGAAATACGACATGACTGATAAACATGAACTAGACTCAGACAAGTTACTTTTAAATTTCTTCTCATTTCTATTTCTTGCTTATTAAACAGAGACGAGGGTGGCTGCGGCAGCACAAGAATGGACAGAATTTATAAGGGGCTGTTAGTAGAAGGATGTTGGTTTGAGATCCTAAGATGGAAGTTACTCTAAAAGGGCAAAGTATTTATAGGTTATGAATTATTTATTGGCTTTATTTATTGACCTAATCTTCCGCTGAGAGACTCGCTGTAAAAGTAATGTCATGCTTTCTTCTTGACTAACCTGCCTGGAGCTCCAGCTAGTGGTGCATTTGCCAGCCATGCCCATTACTGACATTTTCGAGAAGTCTATCAGGTGCATGATCAGTACCCTAGTGCTGAGTTGAGTACCCAATTACCCGGAAATAGGCATTATTGCCGTTGCCCTGTTATTGATTGGTAAATTGGTACAGGAATCAGGAAAAGAAGTTGAAAAATGGTACCGGAAGTTGGAAAACTAGCACTGGAAATCAGAAAATCAGGACCAAATATGGTAAATCAGTAAACTGGCTATTAGCCGATTAGCACCTAATGTTATTGGGTTGGATTGAGCACTGGAATTTTATCAGGTATTCCATTTTTGAGGATACTCATTTCAACCCAACCTGGGAAGCGCAACCTTTTGTCTGAACCACTCAAGATTGAAGACCATTTCAAGATTACTGCTCTATTCCCATTATTTATGTATATTATGACAGACCCTTTGATGCAAAGATAATAATTTTGCAATTAAAATCAATTTCCCCACCCACAGGGGTATTTATTGGAAGGGGCGACACTACCTGCCGAAGTTAAGGTTTTGGGGGTGGGGGCAGGTATTCAAGGCCACCGAGTGGCAGGTGGAGTACCTGGGGAGGAATTCTAATGGGTGGCTCCCAGTGTGGCTACTGAAGCAGCCACCTCAAAACTCCCCCTGCCATGGACTGTGGGGGAGTGGGAATCTCACTGAGCTGGCCTTTAAAACTGATGCATCCCAGGCGTGAGCGCTGGAGAGCAATGCTCCCCAGCTTTCACTTCCAGTTCCTGTGATGTGCAAAGGCCATGTTCCCCCGCCCACAGTGACTATTTATTTATTTATTTATTTATATTTGTTAGACGCCCCCTCATGCCTATGGCATCGCAGGGTGGCTTACAGCATAAAAACACACAATTCATTAAAACAATGTTTTAAAAATACAACTCCCCTCAACATAAAAACTCTTCAAAAATCACCCCTCTACCCCACCCTCTCCTCTGAAGGCCTGGGCGAACAGCCAGGTCTTGCAGGCTTGCCGAAATGCCAACAGACCTGGGGTCAGATGGTCTTCCTCCGGGAGGGAAATTCCAGAGCCTCGGCCCGGCCACTGAGAACACCCTCTCCATTGTGGCCCCCCGCTTTACACGGGGGACCTCCAAAAAGGCTGAAAGGATCATTCTGAGGCATGGAGGGCGAGGCGGTCCCCAAGGTATGAGGGGCCCAGACCGTGTAGGGCTTTATAGATCAACACTAGCACCTTGAATCGGGCTTGGTACGCTATAGGCAGCCAGTGCAGAGTATGGAGTACAGGGATGTGCTCCCGCCTTCCCATGCCCATAAGGAGAAGGGCTGCCACATTCTGCACCAGCTGCACCCTCCGAACCAGAAACAAGGGAAGTCCCACATACAGTGAATTGCAGTAGTCTAGCCTTGAGGTGCTGAAGGCATGAATGAGGGTGGCCAGGTTGGGCCTGGAAATGTATGGACACAGCCTCCGTACCAGATACAGCTGTTGGAAGGCAGCCTTAGCCACCATCTCTACCTGTCGATCCAGCCAGAGCCCTGAGTCCAACACCACCCCCAGACTCCAAACCTGCTGGGCCGCAGGAGGGCAGACCCCCCCACACCAGGGGAACCAGTACCTCCCTCGCCATACCCACCACCATCACCTCCATCTTATCAGAATTGAGTTTGTCTGTTCTGCCACATCCAATCCGCCACAGCCTCCAAACATTGGGAAAGTAATGAGACAGCAGGACCTGGGTCAGTTGAAAATGAGAGGTACAGCTGAGTATCGTTAGCATATTGGTGACATTGCACCCCTAACCCTCTCACCGTCTCCCCCAGGGGCTGCATATATACATTAAGTAATAGCGAAGACAAGATCGAACCCTGCGGAATGCCATAGGTCAAGGCCCGGGGGCTTGATGTTTCAGCCCCCAGCACCACTCACTGGTTTCTCCCCGAGAGGAATGAGCGGAACCACCCTAGGACAGTCCTATCCAGACCCCCCAGGTCTCGCAGCTGTCTTAGCAGAAGTCCATACTCCACGGTGTCAAATGCGGCCGAGAGATCTAGCAGGATGAAGAATGTTGAACAGCCTGTGTCCATCTCCCAGTGGAGATCATCCACCAAGGCCACCAATGCCATCTCCGTACCATAGCCGGGGTGGAAGCTAGATTGAATAGGGTCCAGAAAACCAACGCTGTCCAAATGCGCCTGGAGCTGCAGTGCCACTGCCCATTCAATAACCTACCTTAAAAAGGGAAGATTAGAGATGGGTCGGTAGCTGGCAAGTGCGTCCACATTCAAAGATGGATTCTTCAGAAGGGGGCGCACCACCGCCTCCTTGAGACTGGGTGACAATCTCCCCTGCTGAAGGGACGCATTCACTACCCTCGCCAGCACCATCCCGAAGCTCTCCCTGGAGGTTTTCACCAACCAGGATGAGCATGTGTCTAGTTCACAACTAGTGGCTCTAACAGACCCCAGGACATTCACCGCATCAGCCGGCGTCACTTCCTGAAACTCATCCCAGAAAGATCGACCAGACAGTGCCTCCATAACCTCATGCCCCTCGCTTACTGCTTCCAATCCGGTGTCAAAGTTACTCTGGATCTGAGCGATCTTGTCTGCAAAGTAGTTGGCAAACTCCTCACAGTGGGCCTGGGACAAGTTCCCGTCCAGGCGGAGAGAGGCCGGACTGACCAGCCCCCGCACCACCTGGAACAGCTCCGCTGGACGCGACTTCGCAGACGCTATGAGGGCAGCAGAGAACTCCTTCTTTGCTGTCCTCACAGCCCCAACATAGGACCCCAAAGGGGTCCTATGGAGAAGTCGGTCAGATTCAGAGCGAGTCCGACGCCAGCATCGCTCTAGTCTCCTACCTACCTGTTTCATACACCTCAGCCCTTCAGTAAACCAAGGGGGTCTCAGAACTACCCTGTTGATGGCTTCCCACAACAAGGTGTTCCAATGCTGGACAAGCTCATATATAGAGTGGCCCTCCAGGTCTAAAGTTAAATCCCTCAAAGTCTCCTGGAACTGCTGGGGTTCCATCAGCCTCTGAGGGCGGACCAACCTAATTGGTCCATTCTCCTTCTGGAGGAGGTGCGCTGAGAGGCTGGCCCCTAGGAGTTAATGATCCATCCATGACAAGGGCGTGACCCTCACATCCACCACTAACGGATCACCCGCCTCAAGGCCAGAACAAAAGACCAGGTCGAGAGTATGCCCCCCCATATGGGTCGGGCAGTTGACCACTTGGGACAAGTCCATGGTTGCCATGGCTGCCATGAACTCACGCTCCGCTCCTACAAGGAAGGCATCGGCATGGGCGTTGAAGTCCCCCAAGACCAAGGTCCTGGAGGAGTTCAGCACCACCTCCGAGGTCAGCTCTGCTAGCGCGGCTAGGGATGCCGCCGGACAGAAAGAGGCCTGGTATACCAGCAGCACCCCAAGCTTGCCCCCAGCCAAATAAAACCCCCCTCTGAGCGGAGGACCTGTCTACTGGTGCGAGTAGCCACCCCAGTTGATATGGGCAGGGGATGCGTGGGTACCCGTTCCCACAATTTTTTGATTTGGCCTGCACAATGCACTCTGGATTTCTCGGCAGTGCGCTAGGAGTGGCCACGAATGGGGGCTGCTGCATGGTTCATGTGAGCTCACATCCCCACCACCACCACCTTCAGACTGGCAGTTGGATGAGTGGCTCCTGGGTGGCCATGAAGGGGTGGCCATGAAGGGGTAGCCTCTCATTTAAAAACACCCATCATTTTCAGTTATTTTGGACTGCTTGGTTGGACAGCCCAGATGGGGCTACACCCTCCCTATTCTTTGGCACAGGAGGGAAGGCTCCCAGTTTGGTCTTTCTCATGCAGAACCACATGCATGTCTGGGGAAGCCACTGTTGAGCTTCTATTGCAGCCTTGCAGATGGTCCTTAGCTTCAACCACCATCCATCATTTGCCCCCAGGAGGAGAGCCCTCAGCTGCTGTTCAGGAAGAGCTGACCTCAGGACTTGGCTACTCCAGTCTTGTCTGTCCTTCCCCTCTCCCCCATTCTCCCAGTGCCTATTGTCCCCGCCATGTTTTGGGGAAAGTTGTGCCCTGTCTCTCCCACTCCCCCATGCCTTGATATGAATTAGTAGAGCGTCATCTTGACATCCTTTCGAAATTCTGTTTCTTTGTAAAGTTTACTTTCAAAGGAGATAACCTGAAAAGAGAACTGGTAAAATGTACAGTAGCAAATCTTCATGCCCTAAGGATCCAATTTGGGAAGCTTCTGATCTGGCACTGAATATTGCATCCAGCAATAAGAATATGCCTGGCAGGCATTTTGCAATAGATCAGAATTTATACAGAAAATGAGTCCCTAACTTCACTAAATAATAAAGTGTGAAGGTGCTTTAGAGAAAGACGTTGTTGCAGCTTCCCTGTGTCTGGAGATTCTCTTGTTTGAAGGACAGTTGTGAAGTTTAGTGATATAAATATTTCAGAATAATGCTATTTTTTGTCACCTGTGGAGATGCGGAAGAGCAATGGAAAACAACTAAAGCAGAGAGAGAAATCTGGGTATTGGATTCCTGGTTAACTGCTTTCAACATGTGAAGTTTGTTTTACAGTGATATAAATATATGAATAATCTTCCCCGCTGATTCTTCACTTCAAATGCCCTTACCCAAGGCACAGATGAAACAGTAATTAAGATGAAGTTCCACCAAATACCATTGTTAAAACAGCTGCACATAAAATGTGCCCAGCAAAATTTGAATTGCCAAACAATGTTCCCAGATTCATCGTAGACTTTATCAATATGGGTTGGTGATAATGGACTGTCATAGACCCTCACCACCCTGGAGTGATGAAGTCCATGATGAAGTCAGCATAGACCCTTATCAATGAATGTCTTAGTTTAGATGGATAAAACAGTGTTTAGCCCTGGAGCAAGAGCTATGGTGTTGCCCAGGGCAACTCACAGCTGGAAGCAGAGCGGCAACAGCCGTCCAATGAGTAAATAGACTGTTACTCCACCTCCGGCCAGTGCTCCAAAGATATGATTTGGGCAGTCTGCTCTGTTGGCAGTGCACTGTGATGTCCGAGAGAACTGATAGCGGGGCTGGAGTGGGCCATGCAGCTCCTGCTTCGCTTCTGCTCCAGTTCCACACTTGGCAGCCCACCTTTGCACCGATGGGCTGCCAGGGTGTGAGGCGGAGCTGAGTCGTGAGTGCCGTCTGTGTAAAGGAACCCAATGCAGAGTTGTTGTATGTCTCACCAAGGCTTAAGAAGTTGATTATGGCTTCAGGTATAAACAGTGAAACCTAAATTAGACTTTTGTATGAATTTAGTCGAGCACTGAAACAAATATCAGATTGATGAATGATTAATTGATTCACTTTTGGTATATTCAAATCCATTTCAGTGAATCAGATATTTGTCTACATTTATTGAGGGCAGGTCACCTCAAGCACATTGCACCTGTGTTTCAGAGTCTGCACGGGAACAATTCAAAGTCCTTTTGTTGACCACCAAACACTTGGGACCCCAATGGCTTGGGACCCACATGTCCCATGTTCCATCATGTCCCTTCATGATCCTTGCGGTGAAACGGGAGGGTCCTTTTGCAGTTACGACCTCCCAGACAGATTCTTAAGACAAGGGCATGCAGAGAGGCATTATCGGTTGCTGCCACAGTGCTGTCAACCATTCTTTCCCTGGAGGTTCATTTAACGTGGAGTCAGAGTGTCTTTCGGAGGCAGCATAAGACCTTTCCTTTCGGCCAAGCATTTGGCAGGTGAGAAATGTGGTTGGTTGGGGATTATTAGTGGTAGTTGGGTTGAGTCTTCTAGGAAACTTTTATATTTTTATGTAGCTTATTAATTCTTATCTTTTAAGCCACCCTGAGCCTTAGGAGAAGGTCAAGACATTAAATAAATAAATAAATAAATAATGGTGGCACCAAATATCTGCTTGATTTTAACTTCTTCCCACCTGCAGTATGTACTCCATGACATCCTAGAATAACTTTATTGTGGCCAGGATGGTAACTATGCCCATTTTCAGATGTGCCACCGACCTCGCAGATTTTAACAATCTACTGCTAGAAAAGTTGCATGGGTGGCATTTAGACATGCCACCATTGAAGACCACGGCTCGTGTATTCTTTTGATATCACATTGCCAAAACCTTGATTTCAAGGTTTTATCAATGCGGTTTAAAAAGAATGCACACGCAGCACATTTCAATGGCAGCGGTGAATCTAAATGCCACCCATACAACTTATCTAACGGCGGATTATTTAAATCCGCGATCTCAGTGGCACATCTAAAAGCACCCTATGTGTAAAACGAGATGTGATGGTGGCCTGTTTAGGTCCACTGTGGCTTGCTTTTCCCCCAGGCCACCGTCATATTTGGGCTAGTGCTACCAGATTGGGACCCAGGGTATCCCAGTCTCTGTTGGTGGCTAGTCCAGGCTCTTACCTCAGCAACCAGTTGAAGTAAAAGCTTAGACTAGGGCCCACCACACTGGGGCAAAGCGGGCTACAGCAGGTCAGAACATGTGTTCTGACCCACCATGACCCAGGACGGATTGGGTCTGCCATGGCCAGGCTGTCATGGTGGACATTATTGACTGCCATGGTTGCCCATCATGGTGGGGGCGGGGCTTTGAGAGTAGAGTGGGGCCGGGGCCAACTACTGACATGCCTGCTTCAGAAATTAGGAACCAGAAATAAGGTAAGGGAAGGAGAACAACAGTGTGGCAATTAGAGTTTCCATCTCTCAGGATTTTTCTCACAGAATCTGTGGTTCGACCCAGAGTCTCTGTGCTCTGGAACAAGCTCTGATTTGTCCATGTCAACAAGGAGCCTGGTAACTGAGATTTCTGGGGGCAGCAGAGAATGGGTATTTTCAGACGTTACGGGGCCCTTTGGCCCCATACCGGAACCACCGGCTTCGTTCCCTGCCGGGGTCACCCCGTAACGGCACAACAGACGTGCCGGGGGGATCCCGGCGGGGAAAATGGGAGGGTCCGGGGCCATGAGGCGCAACGTGCGGCCGCACGGCCCCGCCCCCTCCATGCACCCCACCGCCCGCCCTCCAAGGAGACGGGCGGGTGGCGGGGCCAATGCGGCCGCCGTGTCCGGCCGAATGTGCCACGGCCCGGGATCCCACCGGGGATCCCGGGCCGTGGCGCGTGGCCAGAAGTGACTTTTCATTGGTCACGGCCTGGGGTCCGTTTGACCACGCTTCCCGGGACCTTCCCCCGGCTAGCCCAGGAAGCGTGGTTCAAACGGACCCCATGTGGGGATTCACCGTGGCCAACATCTGGCGCACCGCAAACAGACGTTCGAGACACGGTGACCACAGGTGGGTATTCACCGTGGTTCACCGTGATCTCGTAACGTCTGAAGACACCCAATGACTCCATCAGGAAGAGGTTAGCTCTAGGGAATTTTGACCCCTTTCTGACTTGGCCGTGTCTCTCTTGATTATTATAACACCATGACACTCCATAAGGAGTGAAGGTAAATAGAAAAAGGGGTTTGCCCTTCCCATTCTGACATGGTCCCATCCCTGTGAAGCATACGGACATCACTGCATGGCTGGTTTGGTTAAACCATTTTGATTTTGCAGAACTCTTCTGTGAGGTTGGAATGACTTAGCAAAATTCTGATCAGACCATTCTGCACATGGCACAAAATGGCAGCAGCTCTTCCGAGCATGCACAAAATGCCCACCACCATACAAGAAGACACTTTGGCAAGGTGGTGGCCATCTTTTTGTATGGCTGCCACCATTTTCTGCCTGCAATTCTGCAAAGAATAGCCGCTACCATTTTGTGTGTGTATGTGTGAAAGGCCTCCCCCCCCCCTTCAGTCCAATTGATTCCAACAGAATCAGAACCAGGCAAATAGTTCAACCGTACTGTCAGGGCCTCACTTGGGCCCTGGGCTTGGGCTCAGAGCCTTGATGGCTACTGCCAGGAGTCTTCTCTGGAGTGTTGTCAGGAGCCGAGATTAGAACCTAGTAAATCAGGCTGCTTTTATACGAGGCGCTAAAAAGCGCCTCATATAAAAGCCACCTCAGTCCTAAATATGAGCAGGCTCGAGGGAAATCCAGGGGTGTGGTGAGAGTCTGGTCCAGTTGGGTTCCAGGAGGTCCAATGTTAATGTCAGAGCCTAGGAGTCAGCTGAATCAGAGGTCAAAACAGGATCAGTTCCAGAGAGTCAGTCAGGGGACAGTGGGACAGGGGCAAGGCACAATGAAACCACACTTCTGGAACTGAAGCCAGTGAAGCCTTCAGGTTGGTCAGACAGCTTCAACTTCATGTCATGCTCCTTTTGAACTGTAGGTGGGCCTTTAGTGTCCTCGGGGAGCAGGTAAAGGAGTGTTACTGCTGTGGCACTGTGGTCAAGGTGACTGTGTTGAAGTCCCAGGGGTCAGGATTTGAGTCCAATGAGACTTCATATCTACATCACAGCACTCTGTAAGGGTTACATTCAAAAGGAGCGTGGCAGATGCTCAGCTCTATTTCTACCAGTGTGGCCCTGCCCCCTCAATGAAAGGGACATGGATAACTTTGGCATGGGGTGGGTGGAAAGAGGGTTTTGTTTGGGCTAGAGAGTGCGTGCAAAAATCCATTCGCTCTTGGCTTCTAACTGTCCTAATATGGTCGCGTGGGAGTGAGATTTGGGCCCAAATATTCTTTCACAGCCCACTCACTGGGCAGGTGCTTATATACAACCCCACACCACTAAAATCCCCTAATATCCTTCATAGAGGTTACGCCGGGACCCACTGTCCTTCTCACAAGAAGTGTGGAACTCCCATCAACTCCAATGCTATTGAAGGAGCGGCACGGACCGATTTGGGGGGCGGGAAGGGGGGGGATTCAAATACCGCTTATGTTTTCACTCAGCCTGTGTTTATGATGTTGGTAAATTCTGCAGCTGGAGCCTGAGACAAGACAGATTAGCCATTTAAAACCAATTTTCCAAACCCATTTGTATTTAAATAATCTTGTTACAAAAGGACTTTGTAGTTCACAGCAAACTAGGCTTATAATTATATTTTCAATACGGATAAATCAGCTGCGTGCGGCTGCGCTGTCTATTGATTGGGAGATATAAAGTATAAATCTTATTACTTGTAAGCAGTAAATGATTTTTTTTTCTTAGCCTCTTAAGTGTTGAATAATTCTGAATTTATTTACCTGCATAGACAACACAGCTAAAGTCTGCCCAAAATACGTCTGTTACTGGGACAGTAGTAGAAAAATTGAGGCTGTGATGCTGTGCCATTTACTATAGTAAGTGCCTTATATGAAGTCAGAGATAGATACACTGGCTGTGACCCCAAACCTTCTGCATGTGGGATTGGTACAGGTCGCACACAGATCCTGCACAGCTTCCCTGTGGCACAATATCCCTGTAGTGGACGCGCACACAGTTTTCACACACATGAGTGTGCGTGCCACATGGTGCACACACACAATTCATGGAATCAGCCCCAAGGAAGTTCACATGATGTCTTTCATTGGGCCAACTCTAATCCATAGTCCCATTCCTAAGAATGATCTGAGTGGATACAAAATTCTCAAAGGGGCAAGTTTCCTCTACATTGGCTTGGGTACACGGGCCATACTTCTCCAAAGGCATAAGCCACCATATGTCGCTGTGTGTTTGGAGGACCTTGGGTCAGATAGTTCTTTTATTGGGTCAACTCCTGCTGGTGAGGTTACAAGCTTTCAGACCACAATCTGCCTTTCCTCAGGCATTTGGAAAGTTAGAACTACAGACAGAGCAAAGAAGGCTCGGTATGTTTATGATAGCAGAAAATTGCGAAGAGACTGTTACTCCTACTTATAATTTCTATAGCGCTTCTAGGCTTATGCATCACGTTGTTATTTATTTACATGTATATGCCGTTCTTCCCATAGATGCGCAGGTTGACTCACAATTCATAAAGCTTCACAGTCACAGAGCCCGATCCAAAATGCTGCAGTTCCTATGTGCACAATGTGCCCACGATAGGGATCCACATGACTTGTGTACGGCTGCATGCACGCACAACTCTGTGTGTGATCGGGATCAGGCTCATTGATTTTTGAAAACAGGTCCCCGCCCAGTGGACTTACAATCAAAGATAGACACAGGTAAGGGGAAAACAGGTCGAGACTGTTGGAAATACATTCCTTTGGTTGCATCCCCTCTAAGCACCTCATCCTGTTTGTTTGCTAGAAACAGCAGGAGTAGACAGACAGATCAGGAAACCCTTCCCCCATCCTATCTGTCCTAAACCTGTCAGGACCTGATTGGTCAATCTCCTCCCCCAAGAGATTTCTCATCTCTTTGTGTCTTAGAGAGCTTCCTTCTTCCCTTTTGAACACACCTAGTCTTAGGACTTAGCATAGATGTAGGTCTTTCCTATCCTACATGTTTTTCCTAATAAAGCTACTTAAGCTTAAGTATGCTTCCTGCCTGCTTATTGATGATTAGCTACTCACACTCCTCTGTAAACTCTGGATTGGGCAAATGGATGCAATGATCTCACAGTCCTTGCATTTGCAACACAGACACACATATATTCCTATTTTACAAAAGGGCACTGAGGCTTGGCTTCCTAGGTCCAAGTCCAGCACCTTATCTACTACACCACAAGGAGGCTGATCCCACACACTGTGGATCCTGCATGCAACCAAAGCGCATGTCCATTGTGCTTGATGCAAAATTCTGAAAAGGACTCAAGTTTCCTCTGCATTGACTTGGTGCACAAAACCATCACTTTCCAATGGCATAAACCACCCTATGTTGTTGCGTGTTTGGAGGAGCTTGGTCAGGCAGTTCCTTTATTATTTTTAATAATTCATCTAGCATTTTCAGGTTTCCAAGCCCTTTACAATCCTTAGCGAGTTATCCCTCATGACAATAATGGCCTGTGACATCTTGCCAGAAGATGTGGTCAGGACCAGTAGTATAGTCAGGTTTAACCAAAGGATTGGACAAGTTTCTGGAGGCTAGGTCCATTACCAGCTCTTAACCGAGTAGATTTTGGGGAACATAACTGTCACAGGACCCCCACTTCTCCATGGGGTAAGTGTTGTCAGGACCAGACCCGAAGTATAATGCCACTCAAGGCTCCACTTTGACACAGTTTATTTATACTCATAGTACAAAGTCCTAGGCAAGGCACCAAGATTCTGGTCAGTCACAGTCCATATGCAGGAGCCTAGCCTAAGCACAACCAAAGTCCCAGGCTAGCTCTGTGGCAACTCATTTCCCTTGCTCCTCACATCAAGCTTGTCACCTCAAGGCCTTCTGGGTCAGCATCCATCCAGGAAGCCGCTGACAGAGATGTGCACTCCACGACAGTCAGGAGCAGACTCCTTCTAGCTTCCTGGCTCTCTCTCCTTTATAGTTCAGGCCTCACCCACCAACTTCCACTTCCTGTTGGTGGCCATCCTATCTGCTTCTCATGCCAGACGCCTCTCTTAAATGTATAGTAACCTTATAGTGGCACCACTCTGCCACAGTAACCTCTTGCTGTCCAGAGGTGGGAGTGAATGACAGGGAACAGATCGCCCAATTGTGAGCTGTTGGGGGGTACTTCCAAGCAACTGAGATTGGCTACTGTTGGAGACAGGTACTGGTGGGCTTGATAGATCATTGGTCTGACCCAGTGTGGCACTTTGTATGTTCTTAAGTGAGTAGAGCTGAAATGAGTACTTGGGTACAAATTGGTACCTGATGCAGGTGCCCAATGTCTTGAAATGTCCTGGAATATCAATTTTCACTCCCAATTTTTTGTTTTTCTATCTTGATTTTTCTATCAGTAACCAGAAAAATTGGTATATCATTATCAGAAGTTACAGATATTTTTCCTTCAGATATCTGAGTACCTCTACCTGTGAGATAAGTCGTTATTCTTCCAATTTTCCAGATATACAGGGGAGGCTGAAAGATAGTGACTTTCCCAAGACCACCCAGTGAGCTCATGGCTTAGATAAGATTTGAACTGTAGTCTCAAAGGTCCAAGTCAAATACCTTATTCACTCTCTTCCCCAGCTCTCCCTTCTATGTGTTTAGCTTGAATTTCATGTCCATGTTGCTTGGTTTAGAACTGGATTGGTTGGCACACAAAGTGGAATATAATATGCCTGTCTAAATTGTAAGTAAATACAGAGGGTGGTGGGGGGGATGTTTCAAGCTGTTCATAGTATTGGCCCTTACTGAGCAAATGACCATTTGCAAACAGACTCAAATGTGAAAGCAGCACAGAACGATGAACAGACTGTAAAGCCATTTTTTGCCAGGAGGGAAAAAAAAAATATGCATCATTAATTTGTTCCTAGCAAACAACTTACAAAGATTAGTCAAATAAAAACGTCCCGGAGAGAAGCACTCTGTAAATGACTAAAGCTGATACGCCCACAGCCAAAAGCCATTTGGAAACAATAACAGTTGGGTTGACTGCCAGCCTGGGGCTAGAGGTTACCTCACACCTGACTAGCTTCCTTAGCAATTCAGCTTTGCATGAGCATTACAGTGGGATCAACCGGGAAGGGGTGTTTGCATAACAGAGAATGCAAACATTTTCTTCCCATTAAAATCAGCGTTAATTTACGCAGCCCCCCTGGGTCATGTTAATTTAGACTGAATGGCTTTTGTGGGCAGTAATGAGAGACACGTGGTCTCTTGCTTCTAAAGAGCTGGACCTAGTGGCTAGGTGTTATTGCATCAGAAGCGCTAATACTGTTAGTAGAGATTGGCAAGGTGCCACGGGGAAAGCTTGTTGGGCTTCTACCATGATGGATGTCCTTGTTGGGTGATAGTTTTCCAGTCACCAGTGCAGCTGTTCTTACTATCAAAGCTTAAAAGCTTTGCTTAAATGCTTTTGTTCAGTCACTTCTGTGCATAGTTGGTGTGAATGTATTCTGCTCAGCTCAGGAGTTTTTGCAGGATACTACCTCCAAACACATAAGAAAATAAGAAGTGCCATACTGGGTCAGACCAATGGTCCATGCATCCCAACATCCTGTCTCCAATAGTGTCCGCCCTCGGTCGCTTCAGAGGAATACACAACGGGTCATAATCTACTGGTGACCCAGTCCCTGTTGCTTACACCCAGCTCCTGACAGTCAGAGGTTATGTCCCCCTGACCAACTTGACTAATACTAGGGATGGGAATTTCAGTTTTGGATAAAACCGAAAGTACCCGAAAATAGCTATTTCGGATTAAGCTGAAATTTCAGTTCTTTTTCGGTTTCGGTACTAACGGATCTTTTGCATTGATTTTTGTACCTGATTTTTAACATTGCGGTTTGTCCCCCATTGAAAAAACGCAATGTTAAAAATCCCATACAAAAATCAATATAAAAGATCCGATAGTACCGAAACTGAAAAAGAACCAAAATTCATGAGAACTGAAACCGAAATTGACCGATACTGAAATTTTGCCCAGAGTCCCATCCCTAACTAATACCCATTTATTTATTTTATTTATTTATTTATTTATTTATCAAATTTATATCCCGCCCCCTCCTGCATTGCAGCTCGGGGCGGCGTACAACAACAATAAAACAATTAAAACAGTTAAAATATAAATATAAAAACATCAAAAACAGGGTTAGGAAACAATAATAAATAGATACATGGGCAGGGGATTAAAATCACCCTCCCCCTCCCTCCCTCCCAAAGGCCTGGGCAAACAGCCAGGTCTTACAGTTCCGCCAAAATGTCAAAAGGCTTGGGGCCAGGCGAGCTTCCTCCGGAAGGGAGTTCCACAGCCGCGGCCCTATCACCGAGAATGCTCGCTCCATCGTGGCCCCCCGCTTAACACGGGGGACCTCCAGGAGGGCACCCCCGGCAGACCGCAGGAGTCGTTCCGGGGCGCGAAGGGCGAGGCGGTCCCTAAGGTAAGAGGGGCCAAGGCCGTATAGGGCTTTATAGATCATTACTAGGACCTTGAACCTGGCCCGGCACACTATCGGCAGCCAGTGCAGCGCTCGGAGCACCGGTGTAATGTGCTCCCGGCGACCCGTCCCCGTAAGAAGACGGGCCGCCGCATTCTGCACCAGCTGCAGCCTCCGGGCCAAGAACAAGGGAAGCCCCACGTAGAGCGCGTTACAGTAGTCGAGCCGCGAGGTGACGAAGGCATGGATGAGGGAGGCCAGGTCCGGGCCGGAGACATACGGACGCAGCCTACGTACCAGGTAAAGCTGGCGGAAGGCAGCCTTGGCGACTGCGTCCAATATGACCCCCAGACTCCGGACCTGCTGAGCTACCTATTTATAGACCTATCCTCAAGAACATATCCAAAACTTTAAAAAACCAAAAAAAAAACCCCAATTAGGCTGTTGGCCTTCAGACCATTTTCTAGCAAGCTAAATTGTAAGCTGAATAAAAAGGTATTTCCTTTGTGTTTATGTTGCAAATTAGTTTCACAGTGCACTCTAATTCTAGTAGTATTAGAGAGGGTAAATAAGAACTCTTCATTTATAAAACCATGAGTGGTGTCAAAAAACCTCTGTCATATCCCCTCTCAGTTGCCTCCTCTTCAACGTGGAGATCCCTAATCCTCATTAGAGTGGAAAGGATAGCTGACTTGCGAACCGTGGGTATCACCCGCATTTTCAAGTACCACATCAGGTACTCGATGGGCTACTCAGGCATCAATCGGGCACCACCTGGATACTCGAAAAATTGGTAATGTACAGTACTAATTTTCCATTTGCCAACTGGTAAATTGGGACAGAAAACCAAGAATTCAGGACCAGAAGCTGACATTTTGGGACACTGAGTACTCAAATGGGATCGAAATTGAGAACTGATTGGTACCCAATATTTTCAAATCAATTTGCATACTGGGAATTCAGCATCAAACAGGCACCTGGATACTCAAAAAACTTGTAATTTCTGGTGCCGCTTTTCTATTAATCGATTGGTAAATGGGGACAGAAACCCCCCAAATTGGCACCGGAAGTTGACATTTTGGGACATCGAGTACACGAATAGGGTCGAAATCGGGAACTGATTGGTACCCATTATTTTTAAATCAATTGGAGAACTAGAAATTCGATGGGTATACCCCATTTTTCTTGGAACTTCAATTCTAATCACAATCTAATTGTAACCTCAACATAACTATGGCCATTTTTACATGGACCACAGCATGGGGGCGTCCGTGTGCACTGCAGTCATTTTGCACTGGGTGGGTAGAGGGTGTAGACTGGCACAAACCCATCTACACCCACCCATCCCCATTCACACAGGCACCTCGGTTTTTGCTGGTGCCTCCGTGCATGGGGGTGGGGGTGCATGAGTGTGCATGGGAGCGCTCACTCCAACACCTGTGGGATTCACATGGGTGCTGCCCGTGTAAAAAGGGCCTATGTTTTGAACAATACTGGTTGTTAACAAACATAATACTAGCTACTCGTTTGGGTATGAAACATACATAATAGCACATTAAATCTGTTTGTGAGAACACCCTTGGCACAAGCTGTAATCTCAGAAATCTGTTGTGTGTTGCCACCGTTATGTGTAGATAAACCTGCTGCCCCACTTCTGGTCTGTGCTCACTAGAGATACCATAGGGATCCCCTACATCAAGGGAAAGCTTCCAATGAACAGAAGGTAGAAGAGGACTGGGGGGGATTATCAAGTAGTCCCTGATAGTCAGCAACTGCATGAACATCTGTAAAAAAAAAAAAAGAACAGCTGATGGATGACATCAGCAATTTCAAAGCACAATACATTTCCAAGGATTTTGTGTTATGTCTCGTAACACCCAGTGTGTTTATTTACCATGTAAAACCGGGGTGGGGAGCCTCAGGCCTGGGGGCAAATTGCATCCTACAGCTTATTGCATCGGGACCCTGGATCCAGTTGCTACCTCTAAGCACTGAAAGACTGAACTTGGGGTAAGAGAGCACAGCTGAGAACATGCACATAAGGATAGGGGACAGACCCATTTGCACAGATCCATAATCTGGACCCTCCTTTCTCTGAGTGCACTCCTTAAGGACCCTGCCCCCTCCCAAACCTCTATGTGGGCCTCAGAGCTTGTACTAATTTTCCATGTGGCTCCTGGGAGGGAAAAGGTTCTCCGTCTCTGCTGTAAATGCATAGTTAATAATAATAATAATATTAATAATTAATAATAATTAATAATAGCAAGTATTTATATAGCACCAGCAATGGATCTGGTGCTTTACAAAGTAATCAAATAGACACAGTCCCTGTCCTAGGGCTTACAATCTAAGGGGGTGGGGGCGAAGGAAGAGGAAACAGAGGGAGAGACAAGGAGTGTAACATTCATGAAGATGCGAGGTCCTAGGTGCACGTGCTTGACTTGGTTACATTGACAATGATGGCTAGTTCCCAATGACCATCAGTTGATATCCCAAATTGTCTGCAAGCCATCTTCAAAGGCTTGACTATCCATATTTATTTATTTATTTAAAATTTCTACACCACCATTCTCAGAGGCTCAGGGCGGAGCCTAACCCAGAGGCTTACAAATCCTAAAAACATTAAAATACAAAAAACTCTAACCCCCACCCCATACCGCCACCTGAATCCCCAAACCACCCCAATCCCTAATTTATCCCCACCCACCAAAGGCCTTTCCAAATAAAAAAGCCTTACACCATCTCCAGAAGACTCTCAGGACCAGAATCCAATGACCCTCCAGGGGGATTCCAAAGCATCAGGGCAGCAACCGAGAACATCTCCCTGTGAGCCCTTGTTGTATGAAGAAGACTAACCAATGATATCCACAGGGAGGTGCTCGTGGCCAATCATAGGGGCCACAGCGGGGTATAGAAGGATAGGTGGTCTTTCAGATATGTGTGGCCCAGACTGTTTAGGGCTTTAAAGGTCAAAAACAGCACCTTAAATCGTGCCAAAAAAACTATATGGAAACAATGTAGACAAGGGCTTTAAGGCAAGTCCTTCTTTGTGTTCCCAACCTTTGAGCATAAAGTAACTTCTCCTTCTCCTCCCATCCTCTTAGCCCTCCTTGGTCTGATGCCTCCTGGATAAACTCTCTTGACAAGACCTTCAGCTGAGCTTTGATCCTCCTTTGCTATTACTGTCTGTGGAACAGTAAAGTGAGTTCCCAGCTACAGAGAGAAGCTCCTGGCTGAAGCCTTCCTGATTTCCTCATGCTAATCTTTTAAGGAATGGAGACATAGTACTTCACATGACATCTTCTCCAGTGCTGCCCAGTTGACTTATTAATCCAATGAAAGATGTCATCTGAACTACTACATCTCCATGTTTTCCATTTGGGATCAGCATGGAACCCCAGACTCTAGACTAAGGCTGCACCAAACAAGCGATCCAAGTACTCACCAGGATTTCTGAGATTCTGATGACCAGGACCTCAGTTAGAACTCTGAACTTTTTCCGAGGATCTGGTTATCAGAACTTGGAATTCAACACCTTGGAAACCCTCCAAACTCAGAATCATGGGAACTTGGAAACACTTGGCGCCCGAGTTGCCACGTGGTGCCACGTGTGACGGCTGCAACAGTTTAATTGCCTATCCAATCAGGGTGCACAACAATGCATCCACCCCTTCTTCCCTCCCCCTCTCTCCCTACAGTATATAAGGGACTGCAATTCAGCTCTCTTTGTGGTGTGGGAAGGAGTGGAGGAGAGACACAAGCCAGCACAAAAAACCACCACCACCACCATTTATTTATTTATTTAATCATTTTTACCCCACCTCTCCTGCCTCAGGGAGCTCAGGGTGGGTCACAGCATCAAAAACTATAAAAATACATTATGAAAAAGTATAGAATAACAGTACTAACTAACAATATAAATAATCCATAATAGTGGACAACAGCGTGCAAGCAAGAAACAACGCCCTCTCCCACCCAAAAACCAACACTCAACCCTCCCTCCTCACCAAATGACTGGTGGAAGATATAGGTCTTACACTGATGGCAGAACACAAGAAGGCTTGGGCTGAGGTGAACCGCCACCGGGAGCAAGTTCCACAGCACTGGAGAGGCTGCCGAGAATGCCCGCATGCTGATCCCCACCTGCCTATAGTGGGGAATCTGAAGGAGGGCATCCCATGATGACCGCAGGAGCCACCCAGGGGCTCAGGAAGTGAGGCAGTCCTCAGATAGTAATTAAGGGCTTTATAGGTCAACACCAGCACCTTGAATTGGGCCTGGAAGACCGCAGGCAGCCAGGGAGAGCCTGAAGCACCGGCATAATGTGCTCCCGATGGTCAATCCCAGTAAGCAGATGCGCCGTGACATTCTGCACCAGCTGCAGCTTCTGGACCGTCACCATGGGCAGCCCCACGTAGAGCACATTGCAGTAGTCTAGCCTCAGCGGCTTACAACAAATCAGTAAAAACAATTCAATAATTAAAAACATATAAAGCATTATAAAATACTATAAAATATTGTGTGGAACCAACCCCCTACCCTCATTTCCCAACCCTCACCACTCACCCACCTGTCTCCCCCACCAAAAGGCTGGCGGAACAGCCAGGTCTTAAGCTGTCTTCTGAAAGAGGGGTGGCCTGGGGCTAGATGGGCCTCCATCAGGAGGAGGTTCCACAGCCACGGTGTGGCCACCAAGAACACCCTCCCCATTGTCACCAACCATGAAAATGGGGGGACTTCGAGTTGGGCATCCCCAGCTGACCGCAGGGGCTGTACCACAGCCCGGGCCCTGAGGCAGTCCCACAAATAGGCAGGGCCCAAGCCATTGAGGGCTTTATAGGTCAGTATCAACACCCTTAATCGGGAATGGAAGATAATAGGCAGTCAGTGCATCAAACAAAGCACCATTGTAATGTGCTTGCATCATCCCGTCCCCATTAGAAGATGGGCCACCATGTTCTGCACCAGCTGCAACTTCTGGACCATCACCAAGGGTAGCCCCACATAGATTACACATGCGAGGCTTGCAAGCTCTGAAGTGGGTGGGTGGGTTGCACTGGGGTGTCCCACAAAAGTAAATATCACAAATACTATCAATCAAAACAATCAATCAAGTTTTTTTCAACAAGTCTTTTGGCCCATGTGGCCCCATGGGTGCAACCAGCCAGCCCACCAGGCAGAATAATATCCACAAGAAACCATACATGCATCCACCCACACAAAGCCTCCATTTCTCTATTACGCCCACCTCTAGAAGGCAAGCTCCCTCCCCATACATTAACAAGAAAGAAAGTATGGGCACATCTTGGCAAAGTTGAAGGACCCACAGCCAAAATACAGTGGCCCAGCCCCCAAAAGAAGACTAGCAAAAGTGAGACAACCACAAGACAAACCCCAAAACTGCAACTGCAAAAAAGCCAAAAGCCAGTACCCACAGCATGGCCCAACAACAGCACATACTCTTTAAAATAATTAGGCCAGCCCAGCAGGCATAATACCCACAAAAAACAAGACATTCACCCTCCTCCAAAAGCCTCCATTGCTGTATTCCCACCTATGCAAGGCAAGTCCCCTCCTCACACACCATTAATTAAGCAGAAAGAAAGTATCCCCCCACCCCCCGGGGCCCCAGCTGGGCACATCTTGGCAAAATTGAACCCAGTTCAATCCACACCAAAACTACAGTGCCCACAAAATCCACAGCAAAAGTGATCCCTCTCTAGCCTCTATGGTGCCAACAAGCAGTTCAAGCCGCACCCACTTTAAAAGATATTAAGCATGGTGGCACTGGCTAGTAGGGGTGGGACACCAGGGAGAATACTGGATTTACCAGTATCAGATCTCCCTGGTATCGGATTTACTGGTATCGGCATATCAGATTTTTAACATTGGACGTTTTACCGGTTTTTTTTACATTGCGACCATTTATTTCAGTGGCCGCAATGTAAAAAAACTGGTAAAGCGGCCAATGTTAAAAATTTGGTATGCCGATACCGGTGATTATTGGATTAATCCAATACACCCGATTATCGGGTGTATCGGATTAATCCGATACTGATATTCCCACCCCTACTGGCTAGTAGCCCCCAGAATTGCCCCTGTGGATAACCCAGGCCAGACGAAGCAAGGCAAATCCCTCTGGCCTCTATGTTGCCAAGCAATGCAAGCAGCACCCACTTATTTTTTTAAAAAGACATGGTGGCTATAAGTATCCTCTAGCATTACCCCTAATGGACACGACAGGAAAGGACAAGCACCGCTCCCTTCCCCAGTCAAAATACTTATGGATAAGCAGTATGGCACACAGCCAAATTCAGTAAAGAGAATGGGAAATGGCCACAAGGCCACTTTTATTTTGCCCCTGCCAGCCAATCACAAACTGTCCTGTGGCTTGTCCATCTCTCACCTGTCCCCTCCAATCCCCCTCCCCCCCCCGTCCACCAAATATGGCACCAAGTTTCATTTCCTAGTTCAAAGAAGCTAGGATCAACCGTCTGGGTCACTCTGGTCACGTGCGCTTCCATCACTCGACCGAGGGTTCTGTAGTTTCCAAGTACTGGCCTTGGTCCTCTGAACCTCAGAATTTGAAACTGAGTGCCATGACCCCTGGAAAATTCCAAGCAAACTTGAGTACTGAGTTTCAGCTCTACCATAGACTTCCATGCTTTACAATTAGACTTCCACACTCCCAATGCTCTACTGGTGGAACCAATTAGCCAGTTTGGCTGCTGACTTCTGAAATAGTTGCCCCCAAAAGACAGAAACAAAATGGTCAAACATGTTCAGTCCTTCCCCAACTCTGTGTGCTTAATTAGAGTGGAAATAGGTAGCACGTTCACTACTTGCGGGTAATACCTACTTATAGTGCATGACCTATTTATTCTGTCAGGCATCTAACAGGCAGGGGTAGATCCAGCGGGGGTTGGGGTATTTATTTATTTATTTTAATTTCTACCATGGCCTCCCTATAAGGCTCACGGCAGTTTACAACATTGAAAACAGAGAATACATTAAAATCGCCTTTTTAAAAAAATCCCATCCTCACCCCTAAACCCAACTACCCCAACCCCTATCCCCACCTGACAAATGCTTGGACAAGAAGAAAGGTTTGACACTGCTTCCAGAAGATGCTCAGGCAATACGTATGTATCTATAAGTATTTTAATGAGGTTTATGGTTTCCCTTTTGTTCTTTTATGTCTTTTAGGAGGTGAGCTGCCCTGCGCCTTAGCGGGTAGGGCGGGATGAAAATCGAAGCAAATAGATTCATTTAAATATTTGTTCTTATTTAAATAAATAGATTTATTTAAATTTTGTTTATTTAAGTAAATACATTTTTAATCATTTTTTTAAATTTTGAGTTGCCTTCTGAGTTCTTGATCAATACCCCAGCACCGAATTGAGCACCCAATTACCCAGAATACAGGGCATTAAAATTGCTGAGTTATTGATATTACATTTTACCCATTGATTTCAGTAAATGGTAAATTACTACAGGAGATTCCTAGATCAATGCATCCGATAGCCCATTTGGGTATTAGTTCCCAATCTTACTGAGTCAAATTGGGTACTGGAACACCAAACGCGGTATACCCGGTTTTGCTGGTACTTGATTCAGCTCTAGTGATGAGAGACTTCCACATTGGGTATTTTCAGGCAGACAGGGAGCCTGCTGGAGCTTGGACCTGCTCCGAGGTCCCACCCCCACGTCTGCCATTTACCAGCTCCATCTGGGGCCATTTAATACAAACTGGTGAGATCCCCTCAATGTAGTCTGTGAAAATGCTGCTTCCCCCTCCCCACCATAGTACCATGGGTTGCTCTACCAATGTTCTAGGCTGTTGTCCATGACACTATGGTGCTGAACATGACAACAGATGGACGGACACAGAGATACCCCTTGGGTCACCCCCAACAGACAGCACCACATTTGGCCATTGCCCCCAGGTCTGGCCACCCTACTCCAAAGATCTTGTGGAATCTAGGGATGTGCGAATGTGGTTTGGATGTTCGGAGGTCGGACCAAAGTCGATCTGTTCGGGTGACCGAACCGAACTTCCGAACCGACCAAACTGAACTCGATCCAATCTCGAAAATGACCCAACAGTTTGGCCACGTTTGGGTGAGTTTGGGTGGGAAAAAACGTGACTGGAAGGTCCAGGGAGGGGAAGGCAGCTGAGGAGCAGACTTCTTGGAACCAGGGGTGGAGAGACTTGGCGTAGCAGCCAGCCTGCCCAATCACCATCCTGTTTCTCCTCAGACCACTGGCTTCACAGTCTGCGATTGGATATGGGGGATGGGGTGGCTAGGCTTCACAGAGCCAATGGAGCTTGCGGTAAGGTGGGCACAGCAAGTAACAAAAGTCCTTGCCCTCCCCCCTTCCAACACCTTCTGAACTAGCCACTGTTCCTGACAGCAGGCGTTTTCAGAAGTCTCCCTCTTCTAGCAGTTTGTGTACCTCCCAATCCATTGCCATCCTCCTCCTATTTCACCCATCCCACACATTTGCTCCCGCACAGGAAATAAGGCACAGACACAAAAGTTTGGGTAAAACTGGCTGCAACCGTTTATTTTAAACAACCAGCATAACCGGAAAACCTGTTGATAAATGAGAACCAATTAATAAACCAATCAAACCAATTCATGAGAACGGTGGAAAGATCTGTTTGCCAAATTGGAATTGAATAGTACAGCCGAATTGATCACTCTGGGTGAGACTATAAGGAGAGTGATTGGGCATTAAGTCCAACCTTCTTCTATCACGTCCGTCCCTAATGCCCCTCAGTCCGTGCGTTCAGTACCATAAGGTGTGACCACTTGGATTGGAGTTACCAGTCCAATCCCCATTTTCCAGTGGACCAAAATTGATCCAGGCCAGAAAGAACTGCCGATCAAGTGACCATGTCGGGACCGCTTAGATCCTTCCCATATGCCCCTTGATGCCAGTCCTTCTTCTCTGGGATAGCAGTGGGGCGCCCATCCCCTGACTGATCCCAAGTCCCACCTCCTGGATGCCTCTCAGCATCCACCATTACCTGATGTTTTCCATAATGCCAACCAATTCCGATTACCTGTTTAATTCCACCATGGTACTGAACTCCGCTGGTTGCGACGAAATAGATAAAATACATACACCAGACCCCCACCTCAGGTTCCCATAATGGATCAGCACTGTGAGGAAGCCGAAAAACCCTTTGCGGGGAAAAATTACTTCCTGGTCCCTCATTAACATAGGCAACTGAAACGAATCCACAGTACTTGTCTGAGGGTGGGTGGGTGGGCTTCAGTTGCTTACCAGCAGCCAAATGGGGCTGCCCAGCACAGGAGACCATGTGGACCCTATGCGTCCAATCAGAGAGGCACATGTTCGTGTCAGAACTCCCTGCAAGCTGCCGCTGCCCCGATGGTGCAGCTTGCAAACCGGCTAGTTTTCCCGCCTGGGCAGTAAACTCTGCCCCATCAAAATCCCGTGCCTGATTCCCCTGATGGGGCGGGCGCAAATTTAACCCTTGCAGCGCACAAGGCGCTTAACAGGGTCCTTACCTCCCTAGTATCATTTATTTAGATTAGATTAAATTAGATTAGATAGATTTAGGCGTTATTTTTATTTTTTACCCATCCCTGTGTTCTTTCTCCCTACCCTCCATTGAATTCTACCTTCCTCCCTCTATATATTCCATGATCCCCTTCTCCTGTTTTTGGATTTATTTAGAGTAGGATTAGATTGATTTAGGTTTCATTTCAGTTTTGTATCCCTCCCTGTGTTGTTGTGAGCTGTCTGTGGTTCCCCCCCCCCATCCCTGTCTAAGATAGATAGATATAGATATAGATAGATAGTTGTAGGAGTTAGCAAAGTTGTAGAGATAGATAGAGATAGTGTATAGTAATTCAGTTTTATAGTGTGTTTGTAGGACTAGGCCTTTGTAGTTATTAGATATTCCATTAGTTCCATAGGTTTTAATAGAAGGGAAGTAGAAGAGGCCAGTCTCCTGCCCGTAAGGCAGCACAGAGGGGTAAAAGATTGGACAGGTCAAACTCAGCTGGTAACAGATATAACTTTTATATCTGTTTTATAATAACTTTTTAAAAAACAAACATTAACAAAAATAACAAGATATAAAAATAACAAACTTATTAGTGTGTCAGGGCCAAATCATACCAATACCAAAAATAAAAACTTCAAAATCGATATTGGCACCGATTTCCGAAAGTTCGGCTGAACCGAACTCTGCCAAACCGAACAACCGAACCCCAACTCAGTTCCCAAACCGAACAACCGAACCCGAACTCAGTTCCCAAACTGAATGACCGAACCCAAACTCGGTTCCTGAACCCAACGGCCAAACATCCAAACCGTGTTCTGTTCACACATCCCTAGTGGAATCCCAGCCTGCTCGGGTTGCACATTTGGCAGGCGCCCTTCACATAGACCAGCAAACCTGGGGGTGGGAGGGTAACAGGAACAATCCAGGGGAGTTGCTGCCCATCTGTTGTACCACTGAGTAGCTCACCCTGAAACTACTTTTGTATTACTGTCAGCGAATGTGTCTCATTTTTTTCTGTTTTGTCCCCTCTCCTGTTCAACGTGTACATGCAGCCACTTGGCGAAGTAATCAGAGGGTTTGGTTTGCGCCGTGCGGTGTCATCAATATGCTGATGACACCCAGCTGTACCTTGATTTTTCAACAGACCCGGGCCTAGCAGTCTTGGTGCTTACTCAGAGTCTGATGGCTGTGGGATAGTGGATGAGGGCTAAGCAACTGAGACTGAATCCGGACGAGACAGAGGTGATGTTGGTGGGTAAGTCAATGGAGATGGTGGCCCCCATCATTGACGAGGTCTGCCCTCCATTGGTTTCCCAGGTTTGAAGTCTGGGGGTGCTCCTCAATGCACAGCTCTGCCTGGATGTCCAGGTGGAGGCTGTGGCGAGGAGTGCTTTTCACCAATTACATCTGGTGTGACTGTTTTGACCATATGTCTCAGACTATTGTAATGCACTCTATGTGGGGCTACCCATGGTGACGGCTCGGAAACTGCAGCTATTGCAGAATGCAGTGGCCCATCTTCTGGTAGGACTGGGCCACCGGGAGCACATGACACCAGTGCTCCATTCTCTGCACTGGCTGCCAGTAGTCTTCCGTGCCTAATTCAAGGTGTTGGTTTTGGCCTATAAAGCCCTAAACTGCCTAGGCCCTGTGTATCTGTGGGACTGCCTAACTCCCCTGGGTGCTGGATTGGCCCCGGCTGTCATCCGGGGGCACCTGCTCGAGGTCCCCTGAGTCTTCCGGGGGGCCACACAGGAGAGGGCGTTCTCGGTGGCTGCATCACGGCTGTGGAACTTCCTGCCGGTGGAGGCCCGGCTGGCCCCGGATCTCTCCTCTTTTCAAAGAGGTTGTAAGACCTGGCTGTTCCACCAGGCATTTGGTGAAGGAAATGGGTGATGTGTGGGGGATGTTTGTGAGGTGGAGGATGGGTTGGTTTATTTTAACTTCTTTAAGTTATTTTAATTGATGTTTTATGCCTTTTATATGTTTGTGAGCCGCCCCGAGCTGCCTATGGCAGACGGGGCGGGATAATAAATGTCTTAAATAAATAAAATTAACTTTTTAGCAGACTGCTTTCTTTTCATATTAGAATTGGCTCTTAGCTTCTGCGCCACAGAAGAGTAGGGTGAAAAAAATAATGCCAGCATCCAGGTGATTAATTGAGAGACCTCTGATGTGTTAAAAAGCCTAATTTCTCTTGTCAGAAGACTATGCAGTGTGTCTTCTTCTCTTAGGGTACGTCATGCGTATCCTTTCGTGGGGCATGATCCAAGATGCATTGAGACATCTCCATGCTTCAGTTGATCTCAGTGGACTTTGAATAAGGATAGAGACTTTATTTTTTCTGCTGAAGGGTCTTCTGATAAGTATCTCAGTCATGAGCAGAAGGGATGGATTCTTCTTACGTTTTATCCCCCCTTTTAACTGTTGCACTTGGAACTTAAAAAAAAAACCCAAACCCAACAAACTTCAATGTTTAATACCCTGCATTTTGATGCATGGAGCTTCACAAGCCAAAAACTAAAGTTTGCTTAATTTTTTTTTTTTTTTAAAGCTTCACCTAGTCATCCAATTAGAATTCATTGGACAAGCAAACTTTGTCTTTCCTAGTATGAAGCCTGGAATGTTGAACAGCCATCCGAGCATCTTGTTTGCCATTCTGAAAAGACACACTCACAGAATAAAAAATTTCATACACTTTTATTTTTTCTGCTGACTTCAGCATAATAGGGATTTATTATTCAGAGGATGGAAGAGTACCCTGCCCCCCACCCCCTTTGTGGAAAGGCTTTAAAATTATTTACTGTTCTCATTATCATTAGGAAGCAAGCTTTATCAGATTCCTTTTTTAAACTGTCAAAACCTCTGCTTTAATATTCCACTTTTTGAAACACCATTCCCCAATGCCTGCAAAAGGCAAAGGATACAGATAAGAGAAATATCTAATATATGCCCAGTTTTCTATGCAGAGAAATAGCAGGAAGGGGCTGGAATCTTTCTTTTAAAAATACATGCAAATATTATGTTGAGCATAAAGGACAGTGAGGTTTTTTTATATATTCAAATTCCAGAAAGAAAAAAAAAATTGCACTCAATAGGTTCTGAATAGATGCAGCATGAAAGTTTAAACTAAGAAAAGTCCATTTGCTCACCTTGAGGGTCTGATTTATTGTGATTCTAAATGTTTCTTAGGGATGGGCGAACGCGGTTCGGAAGTTCGCAGTTCGGCCGAGAAATCAGCCTGTTCGGATGACCGAACTCGAACCCGAACCCGAACGCAAACATACCGAACAAACCAAACACTGAACAGCGAAATGGTTGAACAGTTCGGCCAGTTCAGATCGCGTTCGGGTGGCAAAAAAAGTTTCACTGGTAGGTCAAACATGACAGGGAGATGTCAGTCACTGAGGAGCAGACTTCCAGGCACCAGGGGTGGAGAGGCTTGCAAGAAACAAAACTAATTATATGCCTCCCCCCTTCCCAACACCTTCTGAGCTAGTCACTATTC
>QEPC01004060.1:2753556-2787486 GCA_003113815.1 Sphenodon punctatus | reverse complement strand
CCCCCCATCCCATATATATGGGATGTATATATATCCATATATATAGATATGGATATGGATATGGGATGGGGGGTAGGTAGATAGATATATAGATAGATGTAGGAGTTAGCTTAGTGATAGAGATAGCGTTAGTAATTTAGTTTTAGTGTTTGTAGGAGTAGGTCTGTGTACTTATTAGATAATCCATTTAGTTTATGGCATTTAGAATAGTTAATAGCAGTTAAATTTAGTGTTGATATATATATATATAATATTAGATAAAAAAACAAACAAAAAACTCCATATAAAAACAAAAAAACCAAATAAAAAACAAAAGAAAACCATATAAAACCCAATAAAAAAAAAATATATATATAAAAAACAAAAAAACACTGATAACAACATTTTCTGAACGGCCAAATGGCCAAACCGAACAGCCAAACAGCCTAACCAAACAGCCGAACCGAACAGCTGAACCTGAACTCAGCGAACTGGCCAAACCGAATGCAGCCAAACCGAACGCTGCCGAACCCGAACCGCGATCTGTTCGTCCATCCCTAATGTTTCTGTCTTGTAGACGAGTAGTCTTGGAAAGACCTCTCATAATAATAAAAGAAGAAAGAAACGTTATTTTGGCAGCAGAATTAATAAGCCGACTAGTGCTTTTTTTGGAACGGAGCGTATCTACCTGTGTGCTGCTTAATTGTCAAGTTTAAGACTGTGCTGCTTTGAAAGAGTGAAGCGCATCAGCCCTATAGGAGCTGGCTCAAGTTTCTGATGTCATTAATCAGCATCAAAAGAATTAATGGAAAAGGCGTCTCTGAACACTATCAATATGGAGAGTAATAGATAGTATAGCCTTAGAAAAGGGGATGTGAAAATAACTGGGAAGCAGAAATATATAGGACAACTGAGGTTATAAAATGTTTAATATGTAGGTTTACGTTTAGCTCTGAGAGCTTTGCAGAAACTTGCCTGGCACAGCTATCTTGCCTGAAGAATAAAACCCAGTCAAGCTTATGAGCCCAGGGAGAGCTTAATACAAGTTACTTACTTTTGCTTTAAAATATGCAGGCTCCCAGACCAGCTATGAGATCAGGCACAGGGCCTCCCTAGAGAAGATTCCTACTTTCCTGAGAGTGAGTTTTGTGGGCGGTTTTGGAGAATTTATGGCAAAAGATTGAAAGCTGGCGAGTATTTCATGATGAGGTTCAGTTCTCAGAAATAATGATTTTCATTTACAAGAGGATCAGTCTGGAAATGAGACCTCTCACTTTAAAGCATGCTTCCTGCCTACGTCGTGAGTCTCTCCCTTAGAAGCGAAGTCACAATGGGCGACCCAAAGCCTGGGCTAGATCATTTAAAATGGCAGGTCTGAAGAAACTCTACATTGTCAATGAGATTATTGTTTTGAAGGCTAAAGCTGGTGCTCAGGGAATCTATTATATTTGTCAATCAACCCCATCAGGTCCATGGGCTAAGTTCAAATCTGGAGTAAGTGGCTACAAGTCCACTGGCCACACTTCAGCTCTGGCCTGAATTTGGCCCTTAAAATAAGCCCTTGAAGGGAAAAACCAGAACGTTTCTGGCTTCTTATTTTTTTTCCTCTATAGTCTCAACTTCCTTAACTCAAATCAAATAACACTTGTGTAGTTTAGACACAATTACCAAGACTTTGTGCAGCGGGCTGAGATTATGCATAGTCCTCATCCTTCTCTCACTCCTTGGTGAAGTTCACATGAATATCCGTGGATATTTTAAAAAGTCCTAAAGTCTTAGCCTGTATGTAATAACCACAGTTTTTGTTACCATCATAACTAAAGGGTTTGTATGCATGTACGTCTCTGAAGTCTCACATGACCCAAGTTCCAACCAACTGAATCCAAACATGCAAATGAGCTGGAAAAGGAAGATGGCTGATTAGTTCAGATGATGCTGATGGTCACAATCATCACACTTCACAGTGGTCTTGGAGCCATCATGGAAGTGAACGCTTGACATGTGTATCAGGGGTAGGGTTGCCACCTATGCAGTTTTTTAAGGGACACTTATGAAACATAAGTGTTGCCTTAGGCACCAATGCAGGGCCCTGCAACATGTATGTTTCATAAGTGTTCCTTAAAAAATTGCATAGGTGGCAACTCTAATCGGGGAGCATCTTGGGGGTGGGGGACTGGGAGAACTGACAAGATATCCTGGCTGGAGAGGACCACTGAATGATCGAAACACACAGTTTCATCTGAAACAGAAACCAGGCGAAAATTCCAGTTCAGCCCTTAGGAAAGCAACTTGACTGGTTGGAGCCTGATATGGGAGGGTTGCCGGGGTCAGCACTCGGGAGAGAGGTCCGATATCTCAAAAAACTCTCACCATCTCTTTGTCCATGCAATTCCAGGAGTCCATTACTAGCTCCTCCTGATTATTTCATCAGTATTTTTTTGCTAAATTCAATTCCCCATTCAGTGGGGAAATTATTTTCAACTTTTGAACTACTGCCTTTTCTGCCTCCTCCAAACCATCCTTGTTTTGTTCCCCTCTTCGCTTTCCCTGTCTGTGATTCTCTTCTTTCTCCTGTATGTATTTCTGTCCAACTCTTAAGGTATTTTCAGGCGATACGAGATCGCTGCTCACTGAATCACAGTGGATCCAGTGTGGTGGCAGTGACCTTGTGAACGTCTGTTTGCTCCCAACCAGATGCTCACCACAGTGAACACCCACTGGGATCAAATTGACCATGGTTCTGGCTCTCAGGCCGGCCTGAGAGCCAGAACCCTGGTTAGATTGGCCATGATCTGGGATGGACCAAATGTAACATCTGTTGCCTTGGTCCATCCTGGGTCATGGCCCTGACCGTAGGTAGGCATCGGGCACAGCAGCCTGATTGCCCGCTGTGCCCACCCGTCTCCCCGAGGGTGGGGGGGGACAAGCGGTCGCACATTGTGCCGCATAGCCCTGCCCCCTCCCTGATTTGCCACAGTGATCAGGCCGGCACATCCAAAGGGCAACCAGTCTGATCACGGACCGGGATCTGAGAGAGATCTTGGTCCAGGGTTCAGCGTGGCGAGCTGAAAGGCCTATCACGTCTGAAAAGTAGCTGCTCATTCACGTGTGAAACTTAGACCATTCTCATTCCACCAGGCTCTTGAGGGATCACACCAGTGAATTTGATGGACAAGGAAGTTCATATCTCTTGATTTCTTCAGGCTGGTTGTAGGCGCAAAAAGACAATTTTACACTGATTTTATTATTGTACACTTGGGGCATGTCTTGGAACGTTTATTTTTTTTTAAAATCCATGCAAACAAATCCTCTCATATTTTATAAATTCTGAGCCTAGCATGAGCGTCCGACAAATACAGCAAGTTAGTGTTTGCCATCTCTGTCTGGAAATAGTCTATGGCCCTTTTGCCAAATTTCCACATATTCTAAATTGTTTCTGAAAATGTTATCCCTCCCTCTCGTAAAAAAAAAAAAAAAAGGTTTAGAAAACAGCTCTCTTTACCCCCCCCAATCCCTTTGAAACTGCTTTCTGATATATCACTTGCCATGCTACGTAGAATCACAGAACTTCAGAATTGGAAGGGACTTCTTGCCCAATCCCCTGGCCTGAGACGTGATCTATAGCATCCTGGATCAGAGCCTATCAAGTTTTTTCTTTTTCTTTTTAAACCTCCAGGGAAGGAGATTTTACCTCTCTTGACAGCTTGTTCCACTGCTGAACTATTTTAATTTAAATGTTAGTTTTCCACCCTTAATGTTGATTCTAAACCTACCTTCTGGTAATTTAAACATATTGCTTCTTGTCCTGTCCTCATTGGTAATGGAGAAAGCATTTTCCAAAGTGGTTCAGAAAACTATCCTTTTCAGCTAAATACATGTGTATTGGGAAAGGAGAGATGAAACAGAACAGCTCTTCTGTCTCCATGGAGATTTGCTTCAGAGAAAGGACAATTTAAGGAGATCCAATGCAGTGAATGGGCAACACCAAATAGCCACTTATCTGTTCTGATTTGGGGGACAGGGAAACCCAAGGCTTCTCCATCTCCAACCTACCCCATTTTGACTAAAATCAGAAGGTCTTTCCACATCCTCCACATACACAAAATGGCCCTGCATGAGGAAGGGGGAGCTGGAGGTTCCTATCAAGTTCTCTGGTGGAACTTGGACCAGATCAGGGCTGGTTCACATTCCTCTGGATCTGGACCCAGAACAGAAAGGGAGATCCTGCTGGAGACTAAGGGTAATTTCAGATGTGATGGGCCTTTTGTCCCACCACTCTGATCCCTGGATGGGGATCCATCTTGTATCCCAGTCTGTAATCAGACCGGCCATCCATCAGACGTGCTGAACTGATCACTGTGGGGAATCTTGGAGGGGGTGGGGCTGATTGGCATGATGTACAGCCACATGGCCTCACCCCCCCCCCCATGCTCCCTCGGTCAGCTGTCCATGGGGAGATGGGTGGGCGCTCAATCCCGTCCCATGGTTGGGACCTAATTCCAGGACGGGACTGGGTAAAAGTCATTACCCGCAGCCATTCCTAGCCCTATCCCAGATCGTAGCCAAACTAACAACGGTTCTGGAGATGGGGCCAGCACCATTCTCAGAACCGTGGTTAGCTTAGAAGCCGGCCAGGAATTCACTATGGTGAACATCTTTTGGGGGCTCAAACAGACGTTCACAGGATCACAGCCACCACCCTAAATCCACATGGGGTGTTTTCAGACGTGACAGGGCCAATTGGCCCCGTCACGAAATCAATGAATTCATCCCCCGCCAGGATGACCCATCACGCCCTAACAGACGTGCCGGGGGATCCCGGTGGGTCAGTATCTGTCTCTTATACACATCTAGATGTGTATAAGAGACAGGTCCAGATGTGACGGCGGGGGTCACCACGGTGGGGAATCGCCTTCACCACGCAACGGCCTCTGGTCCCTGTCTCTTATACACATCTAGATGTGTATAAGAGACAGGTCCAGATGTGACGGCGGGGGTCACCACGGTGGGGAATCGCCTTCACCACGCAACGGCCTCTGGTCCTGCCGCTCCAGTCGCTCGCGTGGTAAATGTGATTCCCCGCCGTGGTAACATCGGGGGGGGGAACATTCATTCCCCCCAACAAACGTTACGTGGTCCAAGCCACCACAGGGAATTGACTGTGGTTGACATTGACCACATAACATCTGAAAATACCCTGAGATTCAGGGTGATTGACTGTGATCTCATCACGTCTGAAATTACCCTAAGGCTGCTTTCACACATTGCACATTGGGCTATTATAATAACTGGAGATAATATTAGGTATGAGTTAATTCTGCAATTTTTGTAATGTGTGAATGCACAATTCCCCTTAAATGCTGTGAGATCTCTTGTCATTCTAAAAGTCATTGGTGGCTCTTACACTGACCTGAGATCTTGCAGCATAAAAGGGGAATAGTGCGTTCACACGTTACAAAAAGTGCGGAATTATAATACCCAGTATTAGCTCCAGTTATTATAATAGCCCATTGTGATATGCCATGTATGAAAGCAGCCTTAGTCTCTGGCAGGATTTTCCTTTCAGCCCTTGAGGGACATGATTATGTAGCAGGGGTGTGCAGAAGGCACATAATTCATTTTTGTTTCCATTATCATTTTTAAAAAAAAAACCTTCTGTTTTCCAAACAAACAGCAAAGGACTCTACTGTTTGGATTTATTTTTTGTTTTATTTTATTAAACATCATTTAAAATATCACAGCACATGCGCAAAATGACCCCCATGACTGTTCTCTGCATGCACAGTCATTTTCCAGAATGACATCATCAGCGTCAGACCGGCTTCCCAAAATGGCATCGACCCTGCTGGTGCCATTTTGGAAAAGGGTGCACATGGGTGAAACAAACCCGGTGGCCATTTGGCACGTGTGCTGTGATTATTACAATTCTTTTAAACTTCTTTTTTAATAAAATAAAACAAAAATTTAAAATGAATTAAATAAAACAAATGGCATTTGCTTATTAATTCATTTTTGTAACCTTAGGAGAATAACTAATGTGGTTCCATTCATTTTTTAATTAATTAAACAATATGAAATTGTACAACCCTACGGTCTTTTGCGTATCAGGAAATGCCTTGGTGTGGTAGGCCGATACTGCTGCAGGATTTGAGTGTAATCCAGGATTCCTGGTTCTGTAGTCATTTCTTATCTATTGATGTTCCATTTGTACATGAGAAGGGCAATGTCTTGGCATCAGTTTAGAGTAAACCTTTGAATTGCATACTTTGCTACTGCAGGAAAAATTTTTGACAGTCAAGTACAAACACAGGAAGAGGCTCTGGGGTCCTGTTTTCTACCACAAAGATCAGTTCTTTTTGAGGGCAGATTCCAACATTGATCAAGAGAGAAGTGCCCGACAGTTATGTTCCTGGTTGAAAAGAATCCCAAGGAGTGAATGCATCATACAAATATAAGAAGTGTCATACAGGGTCAGGACAATGGTCCATCCAACTCAACATGCTCAATGCTGGGCCAGGAACTGACGTTCCTGCATGGTTCTGCCACTCTGGCCCAACTGGGTGGCTGCTGAGCTTCATTGCGGGCCCACGTTTTCGGCCCAGCTGGTACGCCTACTGCAGTTTGTACTGGACCCACATTTAGCAGTCCCAGGACAAACATAACGCCATGATGCTGGCCCAGCCAGTTGAAAGCGGGCTCTACTGGTCTAGCATTACGCTTGTTAACACCCTGTGGGTTTATTACTACCCAATTTAGGGGTGGGACTATCGGTATTGGATTAATCTGATAATACCGATAAATATTGATATCGGATTAATCTGATAATACCGGTCTTTTTTAACATTGCCAGTTTTCTTGGCTTTTGAACATGGATGCCATTTAACAATGGCCACAATGTTAAAGATTGGAGAAAATCGGCAATGTTAAAAATCCAATATACCGATAAGTCCAATATTGGATTAATTCGATACTGATAAAACGAATAACCGATAATTCCCCTGGAGTCCCACCCCAACTACCCATTGTTCCTTTTCTTTTCCAACAATATACATCTTTTGTAGCTCTGTTTTTAAATGTCCGGTATATCTCTTAACCCCCTACCCTCCAGTTACCTCATCTTATCCACTCCCACCCAATAGGGTCTGCTTGGACATGGCTGGGCCAGAGGCATGGTGGTATGTTTGTTCTGGGCCCTCCAGTTGTGGGCCTGGTACAAATTTGCTCAGTATATATATTTCTGACTGGCTATGCTACATGTGGGCATGCGTGTCCTGAAAGCGTGCTCATTTTCACCAACAGCAGTGGGTCCAATAAGAGAGATCATTCACTTCTCTCCATCTAAGTGCCCTGTGCTATGGAAGGGAAACATTTCATCCTGGAATGTTTTCTAAAACTCTTCCCCAACCATTTCACGAAACCATACCTTGGTACTGAAAAAAGGAATAAATGTTTCTTTGTTTTGTTGTTGTTTTAAAAAAATAATGCTTTGGTCATTGTCTAAATCTTCCTTCTCCTAGGGAATACAGAGCTCTAACATCAAAGCGAAGAATAAAGATATAACTTTAAAAGAAAATGTAGGTAGAAAATAAATCAATTTCTCCATTTCTTAAAAAGATGGACTGCCAAAGAATGTAAGATGATAAAATATTTTTAATGTATTTATTTTTTTAATTCAAATTCAAGCACTAAAACAGTGTTAAAAGGAAATGAGTAATGCAAGAAATTTTTATCATAACTTGGAAGAACATGGCACAAACTAGCTAGCCCTTATTTTATTTTATTTTATTTTAACATTCTTTATATCCCGCCCCTCTTGTACTGCAGCTCATGGCGGCTTACAAATTCAAATTAAAAAAACAAATATAAAATCCATTATTCAATAAAACTCATCAAGGAGGATTCATAAAACAATACAAAGCAACAATAAAACCCTCCCACCCATTTCCTCACACCACCACCACCCCTACCTGTCTCCCTCACTGAAAGCCTGACAGAACAGCCAGGTCTTGCAGAGCTGTCGAAAAGAGGAGAGGTCCAGGACAACCCAGGTCTCTGTCGGGAGGGAGTTCTACAGCCTAGGTGCAGGTGTCAAGAACACCCTCTCCATAGTAGCCTCCTGGGAAACCAGGAGGACCTCGAAATAGGCACCCCTGGCTGATCGCAGGGACTGATCCAGAGCCCGGGGAGTGAGGTGGTCCTGCAAGTAGGTAGGGCCCAGGCCATTTAAGGCTTTAAAGGTAAGCACCAACATGTTGAATTGGGCCTGGAAGACTATAGGGAGCCAGTGCAGAGAACGGAGCACTGGTGTAATATGCTCCCAGTGGTCCATCCCCATCAGGAGGTGGGCCACCACATCTGCACCAGCTGCAGCCTCTGGACCATCACCATGGGTAGCCCCACATAGAGCACGTTACAATAGTCTAGTCTTGAAGTGATGGTGAAGGCATGGATGATTGTGGCAAGGTCAGAGTCTGAGACGTACGGCTGAAGACAGCTCACCAGATGTAATTGGCGGAACATGCTCCTTGCCACAGCCCCCACCTGGACATCCAGGCAGAGCTGGGAACCGAGGAGCACTCCCAGACTGCGAACCTGGGGTACCAGTGAAGGGCGAACCCTATCGATGGGGGATGCCACATCCACCCTCTTCCACACTAGCATCACCTCCATCTTCTCAGGATTCAGCTCCAGTCAACTCCCCCTCATCCAGTTCCCTACAGCCGTCAGACACTGGGTAAGCACCGAGACTGCCAGGTCTGGGTTGGATGTAAAAGAGAGGCAGAATTGGGTGTCATACTGATGACACCAAACACCAAACTGTCTCACAACCTCACCCAGGAGCTGCATATGCATGTTGAACAGGAGAGTGGACAAGATGGAACCCTGCGGGACTCTACACGAGAGGTCCTGGGGTGATGAAAAATAATCTCTGAGTGCCACTCGTTGTGTTCTTCTGGCCAGGAAAGAGCGAACCATTCAAGAACAGCCTTGCCTACCCTAGCATGGTCCTGCAGGTGAGTCACCAACCTCTCATTGTCAACGGTATCAAAGGCAGCTGACAGATCTAACAGAATCAGTAGGGTTGAGTGACCCTGATCCAGTTCACGGTGGAGATCGTTGACCAAAGCCACCAGCGCAGTCTCAATACCATGACCCAGTCAAAAGCTGTACTGCAAGGGGTCCAGAAACTTGATGCGGTCAAGATGCTCCTGAAGCTGCCGATTCACTCCCCATTCAGTAATCTTCCCTAAAAAGGGAAGTTTAGAGACAGGCTCATAACTGGCGAGAGAGTCAGTGTCAAGCAATGCTTTTTTTAGCAGAGTCCGCACCACCACCTCCTTAAGGTAGCTCAGCACTCTGCCCTCCTTCAGGGAGGCATTGACCACCCCCGCCAGCAATGGCCCTAATGTCTCCAGGCTGGCCTTAACCAGCAATGATGGGTATGATCTAATCACAAGAGGTGATTCTGACCGTCCCAAGAACATCCCCCACATCAGTGGGTGACACCCACTGAAACTGATCCCATGAAACCAGACAAGGTGGGGCTTCCATTCCTTCTGGTTCTCCCATTCTAATAAGAGTGGCATCCAAATTTTGGTGAATCCAATTGATTTTATCCACGAAGTAGTCCACAAACATGTCACAATGTGCACTGGAAAATTCCAGTCCCAGGCGGAGGGAGGCCTGACCAACCAGCCTCCTCACCACCCAGAAAAGCTCAGTTGGATGAGATTTCACGAATGCTATGAAAGCAGCAAAGAACTCCTTTTTTGCTGCCCGCACAGCTACATCATAGGCATGTAAATTGTCTCTATGTTGCAATTGGTCGGCTTCAGCACGCAAACGACGCCACCGTCGCTCCAACTGCCACCCTTGCAGCTTCAGCTTCCGCAGATCCTCAGTAAACCAAGTCAGCCTGTGATGCCGATGCACAGGGAATGGACACCTAGGAGATGTCCAGTGAATGGTCTCAGTCAGCAAGGTGTTCCAGAGCACAACGAGGCCATCGAGTGATCAATTGTAGAGATCAGAGGTTAATTACCTAGAGAATTCAGGAACCTCTCTGATTCCATCAGTCTCCGAGGGCAGACCAACTGAACTGGTTCAGCACCTCTCCGGGGGCAGACATGAACCAGGAGACAGGTCCGCAGGAGGTAATGATCAGTCCATGACAAGGGCATTGCTAACACCTCCCCCACTAACGATCCCTCGCCTCAAGGTCGGTGCAGAAAATCAAGTCCAGGGAATGTCCCCCATCATGTGTTGGGCTGCTGACTACTTGATACAGTTCCATGGTTGCCATGGCGGCCATGAATTCAAGCCCCACTCCTCCAAGACTTGTGTCGGCATGGATATTGAAGTCCCCAAAGACTAATGTCTTCGGGGACCTCAACACCACCTCTGCCAGAAAGTGCAGGGAGGCTACCATACAGGTATGTGCACTGTATACCAGCAGCACCTCTAATCTGTCTCCTGCCAAATCAGTCACAAGATGGAGATCCTCAAGACCTGATATAGACTGCACTGGATATCTCTTAAAGAACCATGAATCCTTAGAAATAATGGCTACCCCCCCCCCCCCCCCTCCAGCTGAGGCTGATGCGGATGCCGCTGGGCAATTGGGTGCATGGTACACCAGCAGCACCCCTAATCTGTCGCCGGCCAAATCTAACACAAGATGGAGATACTCAACACCTGNCCCCCCCAATCCCTCTGACCAAGGCTGATGCTGCATGGAGTACCCAGCTGGAACAAGGTCAGCCAGGATAGGCTCCGACTCAGTGTTCAGCCAGGTCTCCATGAGTCTCCGCATTTTAAAAGTACTGATGGTTGAATGTGGTTATTTCTGCTGATGGGATACAATCCTCTCCCCTTTGAATCAATAGGTGTTTTGACATTAAATTCAGTGCGTTTAGGACTGCCACCATCATGATGACAAACTTCAGTATAATTCTTACTTTCAATACCATCATCCAAGTCATCCATGGCAATAATAAATTATCTCAACATTAATGGAGTGTGACTGTACCTCTGAGAAGCATAGAGAATGATATGACCTAATGCCATAGAGGAGATTTACCATGAAAACTTGGAAAATATAATAGAATGCAAAGAGCCATCTGAAGCAATAAGAAAAGAGAGAAGATGCATGACTTTGCAGATTGCAGAAAACTAGGTTGAACAATGGCAGTAAGTGAAAGCGTCCCAAGTGATTAAGACTTGTTCAGTTGTGCTGTTAACTCTAATAATATTGGAAACCCTGTTCTTAATTGAAGACAAATTCTTCAGGCACAGATTAAAACGTGACCCTGAAACTGCTGAGGGAAAGAGGGATGGATAACTTCACTTGTTGGGGCTATTACCCCTCTAGAGGTGAAACGAGAATGGATCTGTATTCTCATGAGAATGTGCGAGAGTCTCGTAACCTTAGTGAGATTTTGTGCATTCTTGCAAGGGTTCTCGTTAATCTTGCAAGTTTCTTAAGAAACCTTAAAAACAGCTCAGTGCAAAATGGCCACCGTGGCCATTCTGTGGATGCATGGCGCTCTAGCGCCCATTTTGCTCATGCACAGAGTTTTTTTGAGGTTTCTCAAGAATCTCACGAGATTATCAAAACCCTAAAAATGTTCTATGCATGCATGAAATGGCCACCGGGGGATGCACAATCAAAGAACGGCCGTGGTGGCCATTTGGCACATGTGCAGATCTTGTTTTTGACCGCACAAGAATTTCGCGAGAACGGGTCAAGAATCGGCCAATCTCTACCCATTCTAGTTCTGAAAAATCTCAACGAGAATTTGGTTCTCATTGAGATTTTCGAGAATTGTGAGGGCAAGTTTCAGTCCTACCCTATACAGTGAAGCAGCTAAGGCCCTCTTTTTCCATTGGCCATTTTATAAAATGTCAAGGACAGGAAGAGAATTAGATTAATTCAGCCTGTGAGCAAATTTCAAAACTTAAATGCATATCCACAAAAATCAATAAATCTTTCAAATTTCTGGTACCCAAACTGAAATGGACAATGCAGCTAATAACAGCTATTCCTGCTCCTTTGGGTACTCATTTCAGTTATTTTGGCTTGGTTATTTTGACTCAGTTACTTGGTCATTCCAATTACATTAGTTTAACACAATAATCGCTAATGTGCATAAAAAGGATATGAAGTGTAAAGTAAACAAAATAGCAGAATAACCAACCCAAAGAACTAAAAAGGCCATTCTATACCATAGTCATACCTGGCCATACCATATTAGACTTGATATTAGTAGGCATTTAAAGTAGAGTGGAAACAAAAATTCTCCTTCCTTAAAAAACCAACCCCATCTCCCAAATAATGGGAATACCTGTGGAATATTCCCAATTGGAAAATTGCCATTCCATTTTGTGTTGGTTTTTTTTTTGTGTGTGCGAGTTTTTCATTTAATTATTTTGGTCATTTTGGCATTTCAGTTATATACTTTTTCCAAGATTAGCCCTATTGTGCATGCAAAATTGCCAAAAATGATGTTGATCGAAACACTGAAATGGTCAAAGAAAATGAAATAACCAAACTGGGGGGGAGCCAGAATGCCCCCCTCCCCTAAGATATGTGAGTGTAGTGTATTCACGCTTATGAAAATAACTGGCATGTGGCCCATTTAAGAGCAACACAGAAACAACTCCAGAGACTGTTTCCAGGTCACTCAACATAGCAGGGCTCTAGAAACTGAAGCCTGAGGAGGTCCTCCTGGCGGGGCAGTTCCCAGGAATTAGTGGTAATATTAGACGTGATGGACTTTTCACCTGCCATGCTAAAACCCACCTCGGGCTGAGCCCACTTACCCCGGAGTTGGGTCTGCCTGGCTACTGAACAAATGTTCTGGTGCTGTGGCTGAGGAGAGAGTGGGGAGGGGTTGGGGAGAGGGTGGGGAATGTGCGGACATGGGTTCACATGGCCCCACGCTCCTCAGCATGGCCCTGCCTCCTCCCTGATGGGTAGCTGTGGTGGCCTACCAAATTTGGCACTAAGTTTCATTTCCAGAAGAAACTCAACTATCCGCCAGTCCCCAACGTGTGAAGTAGTTTCTGAAGTTTTCTGAAGTTTTCCAAATGATGGCTCTGGTCCCCAGAATTTTGGAATTTGGACTTTCCAAACGGAATACCGTAATCCCGAATTCCAAACATTTCCCAAAATTTCATTTCAGCCCTAGTACAAACAGTTGGATGGCAGTTCTGCTTCTGCCCGCGCCAGCCTGCTTCACTCCCAGGTTGGTTAGTCCATGTAAAGCTACCTGCTGAGATGTTCAAAGCAGAGCAGGCTGCCACCAGCAGTGCTCCAGAACATCCTGGAGTATGTCATGTGGAGCAGGTTGGCCAAACCTGGGACAATGGCCAACTGTGGAACTGCTATTCATCTGTTGGGGTGGACCCATGCTGCAGCTCCATGCCCAGCCATCCCTTGTCCCATTCAGAACCATGATGTTGTGGACAACAGCTGAGTGTCAGGCGAGTACTTGGGGGGGGGGGGGTTGGCATGTGGACAGACCGCGACCTGGAGAAACTGCTGGTCCATCTGTTGTGGAGAGCTGGAAGCAGGAGGACATGGGGGTTCACCCCAGGAGCAGCTCCAGGGGCAACCAGGCTTCACATCCACCTAAAAGCACCCTCTGTGTGGAGTTCTGCTTGAATCATGGATGGTTTGCACATGCACCACAGTCCCTGTAATGTGGGTGTGCAGGGGTTATGAAAGGTTGCACGCACACGTCACATGTGCTGCATGTGCTCATCTGCAGAGCTTGGGATCGGTCTCACCATTGCCAATGATAAATACAGTCATGACAGGTTAAAGACATGTTGGAAAGGTTAACATAGAACTCAGAGATCCACTCAATACGTGGGGGTGGGGGGGGGATAGAACCAAACTGAGCAGTATTTCTGGCTCCTTTATTCCAACTCTAGTTGAAAAGACATTGACGATGATGATTTACAATTGCCATGATGCTGGTAATGATGATTGGGCTGCCCTATTTTACAGTAGCCTCTGGGGTATCGTCTAAGTAATTACTCTACGATCAGTTGATCCTAGGCATTCAAAAATATATCTATTTATCATAATTGGTTTGGTCCCTTGGATTCAGCCCAGACTATTATTTCTTCTGCTTAATTTTACAACAGAAAATGCAAGCAAGCAAATTTGCCTGTGGAAATGTGTCTCTGTTCTCAATTGAAGGTGCAGTTCTTACTCTGCTGTGAGGAGGTCAATCCAGCAATAAAGTCTGTTTAGATGGTCAATCGCTTTGTCAACTTAAAAATACCAAAAACTAGAACTGAAATGAACACCTGAAAAAATAACCCAACTGGGTAACCCTGGGTGCCAATCAGTATCCAATTGGTGTCCAAGCCAATGTATTGATTTATAATGTTTCATCCCATTCTTTCAACTGCAGATGGCAATTTCCTGACATCCCATCCCAAGTTTTCTGAGATCTGGCATGGATTTGCTGCTTACTAGGGATGGGAATTTCAGTTTTAGATAGAACTAAAATGACCAAAAAATGGCCTTTTCGGTTTTATCTGAAATTTCAGTTCTTGTTTCAGTTTCGGTTTTTCCGATATTTTTTTACATTGATTTTTTTTTTCCAATAAAAAAACCCGAGAACAATTTAGTGCAAATAACCCCAAACTGAAACCAAAATGAGAACCGAAATTCTAGGAGAATTAATTAATTTATTTTTTTTTTAAATGAAATTGGTCCCAAAGTTCCATCCCTACTTCTTACTGATTGGTAAAATGGCAGATCAGTAACAGTAATAACCTGTTATTTGGGGCTAATCAGCTATCTGGCTCGGTACTTGTGTAGCGGTCAGGCACCTGATAGACAGCTCAGAAATGTAGGTATTATTTGCAGGTAGCAAATACACCACCTGTTTCAGCTTTTCGAAGAACCCAGTACATAAATCAGAGGTTCCCAAAGACTGGGTCATGACTCGAGCTGCAACTGGGGACTTGGCAGGTCATGCACCCTGTTGAATCTGTGCCGGTGCCCAACTTACCACAGTTGCATTCAGGTGCCAACTGGTATCTGAACGTGACCTGACAGACTACTCCGCTCCTCAGGCTGACTCACCTCACTGCTGGGCTGCTGCTTCTCCACTCCTGCTGGTCACTACTTCCTGCTCCTCCCTGGCCCACATGCTGCTCAGCTGAGCTGGGGACTTCCCCGCTTGTTTTTTTCTGAGTGGGGGAAGGAGAAAGGAGGCCTCTTCTCACCTGTGTGCACACCCCCTCAGACTCCCTCATTTCCAGGGAGACCCATAATGAGGGTTCACATGCATCCTGCACATGCACGCACGCACGCACACACACACACACTTTATACACACTCCACTTTGCTCAATAGGAGTCCTATTTTTGGAGGAGCCGCATCCCAGCAGTGAGGTGAGTCAGCCGGGGAAGCCAACGGTGCCAGGACTGGCATCCTGTGGTGTCCTGAAGCATCCCAGAATGCCCCAATAATTCCCAAATTTTACAGGCACTGGGTACCCAATGGGGGGCTGGGTACGCTGTTATGTGCTTGATGGGGGTACCCAAAATGTGGATATTACCCATGGGCTGCAAATGTGCTAACATTGCAGCTCTAGTTACAACCTCATATCAGGTTGTGTCATCCGTGGATGAGATTGTGATGCCAATTGATATCTGACATAATTTGCATGGTTTTGGGGTAATGGGGTAATATTTAAGTGTCAAAATTGAGCCTGCAATCGATAGTCCCTAAGTACTTGGAGAATTTGGCCCAAGAGGGTCTGGGGTAGGGTCTTGCAAAGGCATGGCCCAAAGGATCAGGCTGGAGGTGGGCAAGTGTGTATGCTTTTCAAAGTATATTAGTCTCAAGCAGTCAGGGCCCAGGGTAATGATCTGCTAGTGAACAGCACTAATCCCAGGTGAAGGTTATTGGGACTACAGAGATCAGATAACCAGAGAAGCTAAGTTAAAAAGAGAAGACTATCAGGGAGGCCAGGATGAGCAGAAGCTGAAGTGTGGCAGTTCTGTGATAAAGCTGTGACAGGTAGTGCCTTTGCAACACCCGTATTTTCAGGCAAAGTATCACATGCCCTGTCAGTACCCGAGTATCAATTGGGTACCTGATTACCACACAATATTATGTATTATCCGTATCGAGTTACCAATTTACCTTTGCATTGATTAGTAAGATGGCAAATCTGTAAAGGAACAGTACTGGAAATCAGAAAATTGGAGCAGAAGTCAGAAAATCGGGACAAAATCGGTAACTCAGTAAATCATTTTGTTAGACACTAATTCGGGTACTTAGTACCCAATGTTACTGGGAGAAATTCAGTACTGCAATGTTGTTGGATATACCCATTTTTACAGGTACTCAGTTCAGCTCTCTTCTGCAGCAACAGGACTCGTTGGTGGGTGAGGCCAGTCAGGGAAGCATGGGACATCAGGAAAAGGTGCGAATGCTGCAAGAGGCAAAGAAGCCAAAGTCTGGGGCATGTCGGTGAAAACTGATGAAAGTAGTACAGAGCCAAGCAAAGCGACTCCCATTTAGATCTGAAACTCGATTTTGCTCATTTTCTCAATGAGAATCAGGGGTTCTTGGCTCGTACTCACTTGTTCTTCCTAAAGCAGGTTAAACTGTGCCACCATCATATTTGCAAACACCCTGCCTTGAGTTTGTCTTTGGAACTTTTCCTTCCTGTTTTTGAGTACTGTGCAATGAACAAGCAGTGGTGTCAGGACGAAATGCGGTGTATAGGTGTATTTGAGATTGTAACTACTTTGCCCTGATATCTGTCTGTGCACAGGTTATACCACCTGTTGTTTACAGGGTCCCAGGACAACAGGGGATCAGACTGTAGTTTGTGTCAGGTTCCTCAGGGTGGAACTTGCTCCTTCCACATATTAATGTCAGCTCCTGACCTTTGAAAAATGCCAGAATATATTTTTAATTCTCCAGGTGTTTTTATTTGTTTGTTTGTTTGTTTTTCACACCTTATCCCAAGAGCTCAGGGCAGGTTACAATAAGTAATATATATTTCAAAGTACATATAAATAACCTACCCCAATTTTCCTCCTTTAGAAGGTCTACTGCTAGTTCCCCTAATGTATCTCCTCTCCCTTTATTTTCCCCTTTTAAAATGTTTTGAAATTAGGGATGAGAGAACGCGGTTTGGAAGTTCGGAGTTTGGCCCGAACTCGGCCTGTTTGGATGACCGAACCCGAACCCAAACTGACCAAACTGAACTAGATCTGAAGGTCGAAATGACCAAACAGTTTGGTCAGTTTGGATCACGTTCGGGTGAGTTCGGGTGGCAAAAATGTGTCACTGGAAGGCAAAACGTGACAGGGAGGGGAAGTCAGCTGAGGAGCAGACTTCCAGGCACCAGGGGTGGACAGGCTTGGAGGTAGCAGCCAGATTTCCCAATAATCATCCCTTTTCACCTCAGACCACTGGCTTCGCAGTCTGCAATTGGCCACAGGCTAGGCTGCACGGAGCCAGTGGGGCTTGCGGTGAGATGAGTGCAGCAAGAAACAAAACTGATTGCCTCCCCCACTTCTCAACACCTTCTAGCTAGTCACTGTTCCTGAACAGCAAGCGTTTCAGAAGGCTCCCTCTCTCTCAGCAGTTTTTGATCCTTCCTATTCCTAATCCATTGCCATCCTCCTATTTCACACATCCAATCCATTTACCTCCATATTATCATTTATTTAGATTATATTAGATAGATTTAGGTGTTATTTTTTTGTTTTTACCCCTCCCTGTGTTCAATCTTCCTCCCTCCCTCCCCCCTCCATCTCTCCCTCTTATTCCATCCCTGATTCCCTTCCCCTGTTTTAAGCTTTGGATTTATTTAGAGTAGGATTATTATTAGATTGATTTGCATTTCACTTTTGTACCCCTCCCTCTGTTCTTTGTGTTTCCCCCTGTGTAATATTGTATACATAGATAGATAGTTTTTAGAAAGATACTTAATAGAGAGATATACATTGTAGTTAGCTTAGTTATAGAGATAGAGATACAGTGTGTTTGTAGGACAAGGCCTTTGTAGTTAATTATGAGGCTATTCCATTTAGTTCAATAGGTTTTAGAATAGTTAATAGCAGTTAGATTTAGTGTAGAGATAGATAGATATAGATATAGATATAGATATATATAAAAAACCCAGCCACAACAGCCCCAAGACCAACCGTCAGGGTTCTGGGGCCTATGTTACTGGCAGGGAGGACTGTGGCCAATATGTATCTAGAAGCTGCCACTCTAGCCCCAGGACCCACCATCATGGATCTGTGGCCATCATTCCTTGCACAGTGGTGTGTCTTTCCACCGTATCAAGAAACAGTCACTCCAGCCCCAGGACCCACCATCAGGGTTCTGAGGCCAAGTTACAGGCAGGGAGGGCTTTGACCAATATCTAGAAGCTGCCACTCTAGCCCCAGGACCCACCATCATGGGTCTGGGATAATCATTCCTCACACAGAGGCGTGTCATTCCACCACATCATGGAACAGCCACTCCAGCCCCAGGACCCACCATCAGGGTTCTGGGGCCAAGTTACAGGCAGAGAGGGCTGTGGCCAGTATCCAGAAGCTGCCACTCTAGCCCCAGGACCCACCGTCATGGGTCTGGGGACATCATTTCTTGCACAGAGAGCCTTTTTCCGAATGCCCGTACCGAGTCAAACACGACCGAACCGAACGGCTGAACCTGAAAGTGGCAAACGGACTGAACGTCCGAACCAAATGGGCGAACCGAACCGGACCGAACCAAATGGTCGAACCCGAACCGCGATCTGTTCACCCATCCCTATTTGAAATTTTTGTGTACCTTTCAGGGACAGAGGGCACTATATAAATCACAGTATGGGGGCTACCTATGAAAACATGTGACACTACACCTGTCAGTTACAAGGTCACACTGGCAAAAAGTGTTGGGACGAGTTGTATAAGGTCGACATCAGGACAAAAAAAGTACTAAGGTTTCAGCCTTCCTTGCTTGGAAATCAAATGTAAATATATCGAACATATACTTCAGAATTTTGACACCAGATATCAGTCAATGCATTGTTTCCTCTTTGTAAATCAGGAAGAAAATGGCCTTGAACTTATGTAACAAGTGATTGGTATCTAGGGAGCATTAGTTCCTGTCCGTACACGGTAGCTATATAATTGCACATTAAGCCACACATTGATTTTGCTGCTGTTGTCTGAAACATTACTGTAAAAAAATGCCACTGTATTTAGTAAGGGGAAAACAGTGTACAGAAATTAGTAATGACAATTGCACCATCGTTCCAACTGCATGTTCTATTTTTACTGTGTTTTTTAATATATTTATTAATATTCTGGAAAAGGGAGTAAAACGTGAGGTGATCAAATTTGATGATGACACATAGTTATTCAAGGTAGTTAAAAACTGAGCAGACTGTGAGGAATTGCAGGAGGAACGTGTGAGACTTGGTGACTGGGTACAGAGAATGGATTGCCCCATAGTGAACTCTTGGGTATTTCTTCAGGCAACTGAGATTGGCCACTGTCGGAGACAGGTTCTATGCTCAACAGACCATTGGTCTGACCCAGTATGGCACTTCTTATGTTCTTAAATGGAACATTAAATTTAATGTGGACAAGTGCAAAGTGATGCACATAGGGAAAAATAATCCAAACTTTATATACATAATGTTGGGTTCTAAATTAGGGATTACCACAGAGAAGGAGGAGTTTGGAATAAGTCGATCTCAAACCCAACACACCACACAAACAGTCATGTGCATCTTGTCTGCAAGCCATGCACCAACGGTGTACACAAGACTATGGCCATGCACAAGCTGTGTGCAAGCCACACACATGGAGGTTTGGGACTGAGTCCACTGTGGGCAATACATTGAAATCCTTGTGTGGTGGTGGCCAAAAAAGCAAATGGGATGTTAGGAATTATTCGGAAAGGGCTAGAAAATAAAACAGAAAATATCATAATGCTTCTATATAAATCTATGGTGAAACAACACCTTGAATATTGTCTGCAGTTCTGGTCACCTCATCTCAAAAAAAGATCTAGTAGAATGAGAAAAGGTACCGAGAAGGGAAACAAAATTGATAAAGGGTATGGAATGGTTTCCTTTTGAAGAGAACCTTGACACGTTATGGCTTTTCGGCATGGAGAACATATGACTGAGGGGATATGAAAGAAGTTTATAAAATCATGAATGATGTGTGGATTGAGTAGATAGGGAATGGTTATTTACCCTCTCAAATAGTACTAGAACTGGGGGATGCTCCATGAAACTAACTGGTGGTAGATTTAAAACACATAAAAGAAAGTATTTTTTTTCAGTCAACACACCATTAACTTGTGGAATTTGTTGCCAGAGGATGTGGTCAAGGCCAGTAGTATAGCTGGGTTTAAAGAGGGATTTGATCAGTTCTTTGAGAGTACGTCCATTAGCAGCTATTAGCCAAGTAGGTTTACGGGACATAGTTTCTTACTGTTGGGAGCTGGGAGTGGACAACAGGGAATGGATTGCCTATTGTGACCTGATCGGGTACTTCTTCCAAGTGACCAAGATTGACCATGGTCAGAGAAAGGATGCTGGATGTGCTTGATGGACCATTGCTCTGACCCAGTATGGCAGTACTTATGCTCTTATCTCTAAACAAAACTAAACAAATTACACAAAGTCACATTTTGCACAAATGTTTGCAGAGCTCTTATGTCCAGGAGGGTGGGTGTTGGGTGGAATTAAAGGGCCCAGAAGAACTCCCTCCCCTACCCACCCTAAATCCAGATTGAATTCCACTTCGTTGGCCTTAATAGTTAACAATGGGAGTGTTTTCCATTGCATTATGTCTCATGCGTAAACACTCCAGTTGATCCTTATGCTCAAGTACTCAAAAAAAGATAAACCCAGAATTTTGAGTATCCAGGTACATTACTGATATTGGAGTACTAATCTGTGCCCTCGAAATTGTACTCAGAAATGCAGCTATTACCTGTGGGCACCAAATCAGGTATCCATTTCAGCTCTACATTCGTTCTGTCCTACTTCTTGGCCAAGAAGGTGATACTTCCATATCGACAATCTATGATTCTACAGTGGTGCTTTTTATATAGGGTATCCTGCCTTGGAGCAGAGTGTTGAACTAGGTGTCCCGCCCCCCAACATACACACACAATTATCTTCTATGATGGAGTAGGCAGATCTTCTCTGTGCTGTTTTAAGAACGAAGTTACAGCAGAAATGTGAACCATTTGTAACAATATTTAATTCTTTTTAGCAATCTGAACATATGGATTGAGATTGCCATAGAAATAACAAAGCATTTTCATCTGTGCATCCTCATTGGCTTGTGTTGTGTTATGCATAATGAGAAGGGAATGTAAACAGGCCATTTCACATCTTGGGCTAACAAACTTTATTGATTGTGCTTGCCGTGAGTGATTTAAAGTGAAGGTAGAGTACCCCAGAGGAGTCTCACATAGCCACTGTGTCCCAGATGTGAGTCTACCATCATTTGAGTATGGATAATGTGTATCGAAGTAGTGTGGATTACTAAACAGCCAGTGTGTTTTCATCCTGTGTTCTGTAAAACAAAAGGAGTCTTCTGTTCAGAGGCCATGATTGGCAAGATCGATCATAATTAGCCTCTGCACATTCAAGGCTGTTTCAAAAACCTCATTCTCTTTTAATTATGCATTCAGATCAAAATGAGTGCCTGCACGATCTAACATTGTATTAAACATGGTCGGCTGTTTGTCTCAGTAAATATATCATTCTTCTCCAAGCTGCACGGAATAATTTCAGCAAACAATAAAATCGGCCCATGGCAATGCCAAGCCCAACAATACATTTCTTTGCCATATTCCTATGGGGGTTCTTCTTTCTGGGGAATAGTCCCTCAGATGCAAGCCATTCTTACTCATACCTCCTACAAGCTTTAGCTAGAAGAGGCAGTCATTTCTAAGCCCAGTTTTTCTTCTTTCTGACACCAGTGATTATCATTTATATAGCATTGTCAATTTGTCATTCATTAAAGTTCTTTACTTACAGGTGAAGCAGAATAATTGTGTGCAGTCTCCACCCCCCATCCACCCCCTCCCGATTTTGAGCTGGTTGTAGTCAGCCCAAACAACATTCTTCAGAATAAACGGCATTTGTCAAATTGTTCGAGCAACCATTTTTATTTGTATTTTTTGCAATCTCAGTTTGTTCATTTTCTTTATTTCATCCACTTCTAGTTTTTGGTTCATTTACGCCAGCAGCAATAAAAATGAGTGGTGGAAAATCAATGGTAAAAACTGGAAATGGCCAGAAAGCAAACTGAACGTGTGAAAATGGGTAACTGTTAGGGCTGAAATCACCGAATTTGGGGGTCTTCGAACCGGAAACAGTGGTTTCTGAAGTTCGGAAAAGCGCAGCCATTCTTTGGAAAATTTCAGAAACTTTGGAAAAATTCAGAAGCGCCTGCATGCCTGGGCCTGGTTGGAGAAGCTCCCCAAAACTTCTGAAAGCAGGGCCATATTTGGTAGGAGGGGTGTGTGTGTGTGTGGAGTCATGGGGTTAGGCAGATTTTGAATCAATTGACTGCCCAAGCTAAATGGCTAGTTTTATTGGCACAAGGCTGCAGCCAATAGAAAGAGAAGTGCCAAAAAACAAAACTGGCACACACCTCCCAGAGCCATCCCATTCTCTGGTGAATTTGGTTGCATGCTCCTGCACTACTAACTGTGAGTAATTGGCAGGCTGGGCTGGAGGGGCAGGGCTCCTGGCATAGCATGGCATGGTTTAGCCTGGCCTACCTGTGCATAGGGTCAATTCTGGGGCATGGGGGTTGACATGCCATGCTTTTTAAAAAAAAAGAATGGGTTCCACTGGGGGCACATTGCTTGCTGGCTACTGCTGCTTGGTTGACTTTGCAGTCAGACAGCAGCACCATGAGCCGCCCAGTTGGCTCTCTCTGCCTGTCTCCAGGAGTTAAGTTTCCTCCATGCCAGGGTGCCCCAGTCTGTGTGTGCGCACGTGCACATGTGAAGAACCAACATGGTGTCTGCTGGGCTGGCTGGCTTCTGGTGTGCAGGATCACAGTTGCTTGCAGTCTGTATGGTTGATAAAAGTTGTCTTCTTTTACCAAGGGTCCTCTGGCTGCCTGCAGGCAGCGGAAGCATGATAGGATGGTTATTTTTTTAAAAAAATGGGTTATGCCTGTGTGTGTGTGTGTGATATTTTATTTTCTATCAGTTCCTCCTCAGCTCCTCCACTCCTTCCCTCTCCCTCTTCCTCTCCTTCCCACACCACAAAAAGGCTGCCGCATTGCAGCCCCTTAGATACTGTATGGGGGGAGGGGGAGGGAGGAATGGTTGCAGAGTGTTGAGCTCCTTATATAATGTATGGGGGGAGGGGGAGGGAGGAAGGGTTGCAGAGTGTAGTTATGCATCCTGATTGACTAGGCAATTAAGGGGGAGGGGGAAGGAGGATGGGTGTGGGTGTGGTGTTGTGCACGTTATGCACACCCTGATTGGCTAGGCAATTAAGGGGGAGGGGGAAGGAGTATGGGGGCGAATGTGGTGTTGTGCTTGTGCAAGTTATGCACACCCTGATTGGCTAGGCAATTAAACAGTTGCAGCTGCTGCACATGGCAAAACCTGCTGAGGCGCCAAAGTGGCGCTGAAGTTTTCAGAAGTTATTTGCTTCAGTCTCCGAAGTTTGAAGCTTTGGCAAGAACACCAAATTGCCTCCTAGTACTCGGACCGAGTATTTGGAACGTCTAAAATTGGTCTGAAAACCCAGAAGTACTATTCGGTTCAGCCCTAGTAACCAGTTGAAGATAGGATGGATTTTGTTTTTTGTTTTTGTTACCCACTTGGTTCAGTTCACTCATGCTGGCAGGTACTAGCTTCAGCTGTATTTACAGTCTTTAGGTAGTTCATACTCTCCCAACCCTGTAAATAATTGTTCTCATTTTACAAATGAAAAACTGAGATTGAGCAATAGTGATTTGCCCAGAGGCACCCCATGAGCTCATGGATAAGACAGGATTTGAACCTTGGTCTCCCAGGGCTAAGCTCATTGCCTTATTGGCTGGGCTATACCAGCTTTCAAGCTGTCTATGGACCAATGGAATACTATCCTTCCTGCTCTCCTTCTCCAACTCCTCCACTTGCCCCCTGGACCCCATTCCTTCCCACCTCCTGACTTCCATTGCCCCCACCATCACCCCTCCCCTCCTGCACATCATCACCCTTTCCCTCTCTACCAGCTCCATCCCCTCTGCCTTTAAACACGCCACTGTCTCCCCCAGCCTCAAAAAAGTCCACTCTGGATCCCTCTGAACCCTCGAATTACCATCCTGTCTCGCTCCCCCCTTTTGCTTCCAAGGTCCTTGAACGGGTTGTCTACTCCTGTTGCCTCGACGTCCTCTCTTCCAACTCCTCCCTTGACCCCCTCCAATCTGGCTTCCGCCCCCTTCACTCCACTGAAACCGCTCTGGCTAACATCACCACCGATCTTCTTGTGGCTAAATCCAACTGCCTTTACTCTATTCTTGTCCTCCTTGATCTCTCTGCTGCTTTTGACACTGTTGACCACTTGCTCCTGCTTAATTCACTCCACTCCTTTTGATTCCGGGACTCTGTCCTTGACTGGTTCTCTTCCTACCTCTCTGACCGCTCCTTCAATGTATCTCTTCCTAACTCCTCCCCCTCCTCCTCCTTACTCCTCTCCATTGAGGTTCCCCAAGGCTCCATCCTTGGCCCACTCCTCTTCTCTATCTACACCCAATCTCTAGGCAAACTCATTGCCTCCCATGGCTTCCAATACCACCTAAACGCTGACAACTCTCAACTCTCTCTCTCCACTCCTTCCCTCTCCCTTTCTGTTCAAGCTCATCTTACCAACTGTCTCTCCGATATCTCCACCTGGATGTCTCAACGCCAACTCAAACTGAACATGGTGAAAACTGAACTCCTTATCTTCCCTCCCAGTCCTTCCTCTCCCTCTTCCCTGTCAATTGCCATTGATGGGGTCTCCATCTCCCTATCCACCAAGCTCGCAGCTTAGGCTTCATCTTCAACTCACATCTCACCTTCAAACCCTACATTGACTCCATTGCCAAATCCTTCCACTTCTCCCTCCACAACATTGCCAAGATCCGCCCTTTTCTGTCTGTCTCCTCTGCCAAAACTCTCTTCCACGCCCTAGTCATCTCATGCCTTGACTATTGTAACCTCCTCCTCACTGGCCTTCCCCGCTCCCACTTTTCTTCCCTTATCTCTGTTCAAAACTCTGCTGCCAAGATCATCCACCTAGCCCATTGCTCTGACCACGTGAAACCTCTCCTCTCCTCTCTCCACTGGCTCCCTCTTCCTGAGTGTATTCTGCACAAGCTCCTCATTTTCACCTACAAAGTCCTTCACAACCTCGCTCCCCCTACCTCTCTGCCCTGATCTCCCTCTGAACCCAAGCACTCCGCTCCTCCATCCCCACACTCACCCTCCCACGCCTCCCCTGCTCCCCCAAACACCTTCGTCCCTTCTCCCTTGCTGTCCCACATGCCTGGAACTCCCTCCCTGCCCTCGTCCACCTTGCCNAAAAAATGGGTTATGCCTGTGTGTGTGTGTGTGATATTTTATTTTCTATCAGTTCCTCCTCAGCTCCTCCACTCCTTCCCTCTCCCTCTTCCTCTCCTTCCCACACCACAAAAAGGCTGCCGCATTGCAGCCCCTTAGATACTGTATGGGGGGAGGGGGAGGGAGGAATGGTTGCAGAGTGTTGAGCTCCTTATATAATGTATGGGGGGAGGGGGAGGGAGGAATGGTTGCAGAGCGTTGAGCTCCTTATATAATGTATGGGGGGAGGGGGAGGGAGGAAGGGTTGCAGAGTGTAGTTATGCATCCTGATTGACTAGGCAATTAAGGGGGAGGGGGAAGGAGGATGGGTGTGGGTGTGGTGTTGTGCACGTTATGCACACCCTGATTGGCTAGGCAATTAAGGGGGAGGGGGAAGGAGTATGGGGGCGAATGTGGTGTTGTGCTTGTGCAAGTTATGCACACCCTGATTGGCTAGGCAATTAAACAGTTGCAGCTGCTGCACATGGCAAAACCTGCTGAGGCGCCAAAGTGGCGCTGAAGTTTTCAGAAGTTATTTGCTTCAGTCTCCGAAGTTTGAAGCTTTGGCAAGAACACCAAATTGCCTCCTAGTACTCGGACCGAGTATTTGGAACGTCTAAAATTGGTCTGAAAACCCAGAAGTACTATTCGGTTCAGCCCTAGTAACCAGTTGAAGATAGGATGGATTTTGTTTTTTGTTTTTGTTACCCACTTGGTTCAGTTCACTCATGCTGGCAGGTACTAGCTTCAGCTGTATTTACAGTCTTTAGGTAGTTCATACTCTCCCAACCCTGTAAATAATTGTTCTCATTTTACAAATGAAAAACTGAGATTGAGCAATAGTGATTTGCCCAGAGGCACCCCATGAGCTCATGGATAAGACAGGATTTGAACCTTGGTCTCCCAGGGCTAAGCTCATTGCCTTATTGGCTGGGCTATACCAGCTTTCAAGCTGTCTATGGACCAATGGAATACTATCCTTCCTGCTCTCCTTCTCCAACTCCTCCACTTGCCCCCTGGACCCCATTCCTTCCCACCTCCTGACTTCCATTGCCCCCACCATCACCCCTCCCCTCCTGCACATCATCACCCTTTCCCTCTCTACCAGCTCCATCCCCTCTGCCTTTAAACACGCCACTGTCTCCCCCAGCCTCAAAAAAGTCCACTCTGGATCCCTCTGAACCCTCGAATTACCATCCTGTCTCGCTCCCCCCTTTTGCTTCCAAGGTCCTTGAACGGGTTGTCTACTCCTGTTGCCTCGACGTCCTCTCTTCCAACTCCTCCCTTGACCCCCTCCAATCTGGCTTCCGCCCCCTTCACTCCACTGAAACCGCTCTGGCTAACATCACCACCGATCTTCTTGTGGCTAAATCCAACTGCCTTTACTCTATTCTTGTCCTCCTTGATCTCTCTGCTGCTTTTGACACTGTTGACCACTTGCTCCTGCTTAATTCACTCCACTCCTTTTGATTCCGGGACTCTGTCCTTGACTGGTTCTCTTCCTACCTCTCTGACCGCTCCTTCAATGTATCTCTTCCTAACTCCTCCCCCTCCTCCTCCTTACTCCTCTCCATTGAGGTTCCCCAAGGCTCCATCCTTGGCCCACTCCTCTTCTCTATCTACACCCAATCTCTAGGCAAACTCATTGCCTCCCATGGCTTCCAATACCACCTAAACGCTGACAACTCTCAACTCTCTCTCTCCACTCCTTCCCTCTCCCTTTCTGTTCAAGCTCATCTTACCAACTGTCTCTCCGATATCTCCACCTGGATGTCTCAACGCCAACTCAAACTGAACATGGTGAAAACTGAACTCCTTATCTTCCCTCCCAGTCCTTCCTCTCCCTCTTCCCTGTCAATTGCCATTGATGGGGTCTCCATCTCCCTATCCACCAAGCTCGCAGCTTAGGCTTCATCTTCAACTCACATCTCACCTTCAAACCCTACATTGACTCCATTGCCAAATCCTTCCACTTCTCCCTCCACAACATTGCCAAGATCCGCCCTTTTCTGTCTGTCTCCTCTGCCAAAACTCTCTTCCACGCCCTAGTCATCTCATGCCTTGACTATTGTAACCTCCTCCTCACTGGCCTTCCCCGCTCCCACTTTTCTTCCCTTATCTCTGTTCAAAACTCTGCTGCCAAGATCATCCACCTAGCCCATTGCTCTGACCACGTGAAACCTCTCCTCTCCTCTCTCCACTGGCTCCCTCTTCCTGAGTGTATTCTGCACAAGCTCCTCATTTTCACCTACAAAGTCCTTCACAACCTCGCTCCCCCTACCTCTCTGCCCTGATCTCCCTCTGAACCCAAGCACTCCGCTCCTCCATCCCCACACTCACCCTCCCACGCCTCCCCTGCTCCCCCAAACACCTTCGTCCCTTCTCCCTTGCTGTCCCACATGCCTGGAACTCCCTCCCTGCCCTCGTCCACCTTGCCCCCACCCTCCACGCCTTCAAGTCCCTCCTCAAAACCCACCTATTCCGCTCCTCACTTCCAAACTCCTGCTAAGTATCCCCAGGATTATCCCCCACCTGTTATCTTCAAACTCCCAATTTACTGTAACCAAGCCAAGAATGGGTACCTGAGCTCTTGCATCCTCATGAATGTCGCATCCCTTGTCTCTCCCTCTGTTTTCCCCTTCCCTGTCTCCCCTCACATTGGTCCCAAAGTAAGCAACAAAGTAATTTGGATGATACCAGTTATTGGACCAACATGTGTTGATGAAGGCATGCAAGCTTCTGTGTGAATACTGAACCAAATGAAAATCAGGTGTGTGAAAGATATTTATGTATGTATTTGTTTGTTTGTTCTTGTTTGTTTATATTTTCCAATTTCTACTACACCCTTTCCAAATGGCTCAGGGTGTCTTACAAAACCAATACAACCTATAAAACTGCATAACATCCCCCCACACACACACAACCTTTCCTTCCACCCCTCCCCAGTGCCATCTCAGCCCCCTATTCCCCTGAAACCTTGCACCCAACCCCCACCGACAACTGAGCTGCTCTGTGAGCAGGAGGGTGTGGGGTAAATAAATAAATAAATAAATAAAACCTTCTAACCAACCCATATCCCTACCCCTCAAATGCTTTTTTAATCTACACCACCTCTGGAAAATGCTTAGGCTCAGGCTCAAATGAACCTCCGGGGACGGGAGTTCCATAAAACTTGGGCAGCGACCGAGAACACCCTCCCATGAACTCCTGTCCTTCGGGCAAGAGTAGCAGATGGAACATGTGAGAGGATGCTTCCGACCATCTGCAGGGGCTGGAATAGGTCATGGTAGGCCAGGTGGTCTCTCAGATATGTAGGGCCCAGACAGCTTAGGACTTTAATGGTCAAAACCGCTCTATATATAGACAGACACACAAGCACGCACAGATACAGACACACACACAACCCAAACTGTTTGGGAGGGTGCTATTGGGGGAGAAGGCATTGGTATACCAAATGTTTAAATACAATGAGGGAAAATAAAGGTGGGAAAAAGTCAAAAATATAACTGCAGTCTAGCGTCTCTGCATAACGGTAAATAATACTAAGGTGGCAGCTGTAGAACAAGAATGTCAAGGGGGAAAGTGCATTTAAGCACTTGAATACAATGTAGGGGGAGGGGACATAATAGGTGGGGTAAACAGCAGAATGACCATTACCCATTTCCACTGTGGCTGATTGAGGGGACAGAGTTGGATTTTGGGACTTAGGATAGAGGTCATACCACACACAATCCCCTTTTGATGAAAACTGAAGAATGCTGTCAAGAGAAAGCAAGTAACACAATCCCCTTTGTTGGACCAGTTTCTGCCGGAGAGAATGGGCAAGCTTTCAAGCTCTTTCTCAGCTAGAAATCTGATCTTATCTCCAGCTAACTATTTTTGTCTTCTATTCCTCCTATATTTAAGATCGACGCAGAAACCAGACTCTAAATAAGGAGGACTGTGGAAATGGGCTTCTTAAAGGGGCCATGTGGAACAAATGAAACTGAATTATGGTTAGAGAACAGTATGGACTACTCCAAGGTGCAATTACTGGCTGCCATCATCAACTTCCCTCTCATGCAGTTCTGGTTCCCAAAAAGTGGGAGGCAAGCTCCCTTCCCCTGCTTAACAAGTTCTAGAGGAAGCAATGGCTTTCTTGGTCTTCCTGATTCAGCACGCCTGATCCAATGAATGTCAATTTCCTGGTCTCCGCATTCCCCCCCCCCCCAATGCAGTTCTGCCTTACTGCACCGCGAGCCAGTATGGTGTAGTGGATAAAGTGTTGGACATGGACCTAGGAAACCAGGGTTCAACTCCCACCTTAGCCATGAAATTATTGTGGCCTTGGGCATGTCTTAGCCTCAGTTCCCCTCTGTAAAAACAGGAATCTGTGTTCCCCTCACTCTTGTCCATTTTAGATTGTAAAACCCACTGGGCAGGACCTGTCTCCAAAGTCTATTACTGTAAAGAGCTGTGTATGCCTAGTAGCACTATAGAAATTATTAGTAATTGTCATACAATAGATAATGGAGTCTAAGGAGGCAAAGTAGTTCAGATGATCTCTTTTACTGGACAGACTTCTGTTGCTGAGAGTCAGCATGCTCTGAGGCCAACTAGGGCTCTTCCTCAGGTATGTAAAGTCAGATTTTTTTGTTTCTACTCTGGTCGTCTTCTCCTCATAACGTATATACCCCTTCTCCCATGTTGCCCCCACTGCCTGGAACTCCATCCCTGAATACATTTGCTTTGCGTCTTCCCAACCATCAAACTCCCTCCTGAAAACCTATCTCTTCCATTAGGCGTTCCATAGTTCCTCATCACTACCATCTGACCTCTGATGCATCCTCTCGTTTAGGGTTCCTTTCTCCCTTGTAACTAAGCTAAGCACATGCAACTGTAGCTTCATGTCTCTCCATTCATTCCCCTGTCCCTGGTCTACCCTGGTCTTGTCTAGATTGTAAGCCCCTCAAGGCCGGGAACTGTCTCGATTGATGGTACAGGTACATTGCCAGTGCTATAATACCAGTCTCTCTTATTTCTTACCAGAACTCTTACCAGATTTCCTGCTGTTTTTGCCATTTTACGTTATTTTTTGCAATTTGATCGAGGTAGCCACAGGCCAGACCAAAGCCCTACGTGTGCCATATGTGTGCACTGGGGCTGTGGAGATGAAAACCTGATGGCTAAGAATGGGCGAAGTGCTGGAAATTGTCATAGAAATGTTGTAAAACTGCCATAAAGCTGTCGTAAAATTCTTCAGAAAGTGCCGAATAGTCCCGGAAAGTGACGAAAATGAAAAATTGGTGGAAAATGAAGCCCTCTTCAGTCCCACAGCCTGCACTTGCCTGGATGTGGCCTTGCCAAATTGTAGGAAGACCCCAGTGTGAGGGGGCTGGCCTATTGAAGGCAATCTGAATTTATCTGGGTGTCTATACATCTTGGTTGTGGTTAGGGCTGAAATAAGAATCAGTTTCCTCCTCATGAAAATCTTGTGAGAATCAAGAACTATTCCCAAGATCCCAGGATGATCTTGATCACAGTTTGATATCTCGGTCGAGAATTTTTCTCAATATATCATGTACCGTTTACTGTTATTATTTATCATTTACCATTACTGTCTACCATTTACTGTTACTGTTTTCCATGTACCGTGTTCTTCCCGATAATGCACGTGTGCAAAATTGCTGACACAGTTGTGGTGCATGTGCATTACTAGGATGAACACAGGACACCTTAAATAGCACTGGTAAAGAATAAATGATAAACAGTAAACAGTAAAGGTATGTCAAGAAAAAAATTCGACTCAGTGTTGAGAACCAAGAACTGGTTCTTCCAAAAAAAAAACCAAGTCAAGAAATGGAATTCTCAGTGAGAATCACGAGAAACTCATCATCAAGTTTCAGCCCTAGTTGTGGTGTCTTGGCACCAATGTGTACACTCAGTGGGGCCGATCCCATGTCCTGCAGACAAATTGCATAGTTGCATGCGCTGGGTATGGGTCTGGCCCCACCAATAGGCACTGATTATGCAAATACTCACAGAAACTCTGTCACCCTGCTAAAAAAAAAACACCTGAAGTGGCAGTTTCCTGCACACATTTGCAACCCTGATAGCCTGCTGCAGTGAGCAGAATTTCATCTAAATGGTGTCTAGATATTAATTCATGTTGGAAGCTAAAGGTCATGCAAATATATTTTTAAAAAAGTTGCATCTCAATGCAAAACAAAAAGCACACAAGCTACTGTTAAACTACTTCATACCCACAGTGGACAAGATTAAACCATTAGATCTTCTTTTATCACCTGGTATTTTTCCACCTATTTCTCCTTCATGTCCTTGGGCAAAATATCAAAAGATTCCTGATTTAATTTTTAATGACATTAAAAGTAGACACTGTCCCTGAAATGATGTCTGAGTTTTTTTGGTGAAAGCCACCATAAGTAATATGTACGAGACCTCTGATAATCCCATAATAGAAGTGTTGTTAAAATGATCTAAAAATACAAACTTAAAAAAAAGTCATTGTCTTTCAGGGGAATCGTTAGAGGAATTCATGATGCTTGTTTTCCTCCCTTCTCTCTCTGAGGACTAATTAGATATATATTGTATCTCTATGAAGCCAAGAAGGGGAGGTAACTATAACATGAAGTTGTAATTGTGGCAAATCTTGGCCTTTCCTTCAGAAAGGTTATTATTAATAGAGTTGTGCGAGTTTACAGTACCTTTAAAGTGAGTAAGTTTTTCTTTTCTTCCCCCCCATTAAGTTAACGTACAGATTGTAAATACTGGCAATCAATACCACTGTGTTGCATTAGGTATTGACCTGACCCAACAGAACAAATACACAACTCTGACTATTAATGGTGCTGAAATAAATCAATCCTGTATTCACAAACATTTTTAGACAGCTGTCTGAATATCCAATGAATATCCACACCAAAACTAATAATAATTACCAATTAACAATCAACGACCAATTACCAATTACTAATTCATTGTTTTGTGTTGATATTCTTTTGGATACTCATGAATGTATCCTCGTCTCTCCCTCTGTTGCCTGCACTCTTTGCCCTCCCCCTTTTAGATTAGACTGTCTCTTTTAGATTGTAAGCCCCTTGGGACAGGGACCCTGTCTACTTTCAACGGTTGTAAAGAACCAGGTACGTTGCTGACACTATATCCAAATATGAAAAAAGTAAAACATAGGAAAACATAGGAATATTTTGGTCATTTTGTATGATTTTCTGTTATTTCCCACCATTTCAAAATTTCCAGTAATTCCTTGTAATTCCCTGTATTATTGCTATTTTTGGTAATTTGTGGTATTTTCGGTAATACCAGAAATGACAGAAATTACCAGAAATGACAGAAATGTCCAGAAATGACAGAAATGATGGGAAATAGCAGAACACCATGTAAAATGTCAAAAATGTTGGTAGATTTTTCTCCTCACTCCCGAATGTTCGGTATTTCACTTGCTCTCGCTTCAGGCCTACACTGTAACGTCCTTGACGGATGACTGCACGGCCTCTTTTTTAAAAACCTCCAGTGATGAGAGCCTACAACCTCCTTAGACAGCTTGTTCCATTGCTGAACCATTCTTGCTGTTAGGAAGTTTTTCCTAATATTTACCCCAAACCTACCTTCCTGTAACTTAAGTCCATTCTTTTTATGCCTGCCCTCTGTAGAAATGAAGAACAGTTCCTTCTTGCCTTCTTGGTGACAGTCATTTAGTTATTTGAAAACTGCTATCATATCTCCTCTAAAGCTTCTTTTAGCTAGGCTAAACAAATCAATTTCCTTTAACCTTTTCTCATTTATAGGGATGGGCGAATGCGGTTCGGAAGTTTGGAGTTCGGCCCCAACTCGGCCTGTTCGGACGACTGAACCTGAACCCGAACTGACCGAACCGAACTCTATTCCGAACGTCAAAACAACCGAACAGTTTGGTCAGTTCGGATCGCGTTTGGTTGAGTTCGGGTTGCAAAAATGTGTCACAGGAAGACAAAACGTGACAGGGAGGGGGAGTCAGCTAAGGAGCAGACTGCCAGGCACCAGGGGTGGAGAGGTTTGGAGTAGCAGCTAGCCTGCCCAATCACCATCTCTTTTCACCTCAGACCACTGGCTTCGCAGTCTGCGATTGGCCACAGGGTAGGCTGCATGGAGCCAATGGGGCTTGCGGTGAGGCGGACGCAGCAAGAAACAAAACTCATTGGCCTCCTCCCTTCCCAACACCTTCTGAACTTGTCACTGTTCTTGACAGCAGGCATTTCAGAAGGTTCCCTCTCCCAGCAGTTTTTGTTCCTTCCTTTTCCTAATAAATTGCCATCCTCCTCCTATTTCACCCATCCAACCCATTTACC
>QEPC01004060.1:2720428-2741736 GCA_003113815.1 Sphenodon punctatus | reverse complement strand
CAAGCATAGCACCCCCCCCACCCCAAAGTCTATACAGCCAGGCCTCAATCCCCAGCTTCTGGCCAAGCCTTCCCCAGGCAGAAGGCACCCTTCTGGGCAAAGCCTTTCCCACTACCTGAGTCCACTCAGGTCCTTCAGGTCTTCAGCACCTTGGATAGCGTAGAATAGCCAGCAGCCCCTAGGCTTCTTCTAGGAAGATGTTGCTCCTTCGACTCCCAGGCAGAGACTACCTCTTCACTTCCTGCTTCCAGGCTTTTATAGAGCTGAGTGGGTGTGGCTTTGGGCCCACTCAGCCTCTTTTAAAAGGCCAACAGCCCAAAGGGACTCTGCCCTGTTACATACTAATTTTCAATTTTCCATTTACCAGTCAGCATATTGAGACTGAAAAATTGGGATGGAAAACAAAACAAAAAATTTGGTACCAGAATTCAGAAATTCAGGAACAGAAGTTGATTTTACAGGATCACCTGTTGACTTTCCAAGACAGAAAACCAAAAAATATGTGTTGGAAGTCGAAATGGTTGGATCCTTGAAAATTGGGGCTAGAAGTAAAAAAATCAGTACCAGAAGTTGATATTACAGGACATTGGCTACCCGAATTGGGTTGCAATCAAGTTCTGATTGGTACATGAAGTTGTCAGATTGATTAGGGTACCGGAGATTTGGCTAGTTTACCCATTTTGGTGGGTGCTTGTTTCAGTTCTAATTAGAAGAATGAACAGCTCATGGAATCAACTACTAAATGAAATGTTGAGGGTACTGCAACCTTATACCCAAGGCCACAATCTCAAACCCATCTGTGTGTAATCCATGCGGGTCCCACATGGATTCCGCGTGGCACAATGTATTCCCAGTGGACATGCACGCAGGTTGCATGCATGTACAAGTGCAGGGGTTGTGCGCAGAATCTGTGGGGCAAGGGATCGGCTCCACCATGTCCTTACATTCTAAGTCTTCAAAAAGATGAGTCTGACAGCAAGGAGAAAACATCATTTCATGATTTTCCTTTGGTTTCTTGTATACTGTTCTCTGAAGTATCTGATGCTGGGCTACTGTCAGAGAAGGCACACCAAACTAGACAGATCAACGTTCTTGGACTCTGTATTCCTAGATTTCAGTTGTAGGCATTTTATTTCAGCAAGCCTGACATCTGCAGAGATCACAAAAGGGATAGTGTCTTGTCTGTCTTGTTTGGAATCAGATACATTCCTCATCTTCAGCTGCTGTTTTAATTGGTTCTGACTTGCAGTTTTGACATGTCCGTTTCACCTGCCTGGTTTCAGGTGTCACCAGCCCATGTTGGCAGGAAGGATGCTTGTTAGTAAGAGCAGCCAATGTAGGTAGCCTCCATGAAACTCCAGCTGCTAATGCTAGGCATGTGTAAGTCGGAAATACAGAACTCAGGGAGGGGAATAGCCAGCAGAAGAATTTATTTATTCAGTTATTTATTTATAATAATCTAACCAAATATCCCGTTAATTGTACTCTGGCTTCTATTACACAAGACACTAATTGCAGGTTTTAATTTGCTTCCACAAGCTAACTGCACACATTGTGTGCACTATCCCATGTTTGACCCATGGGTTATGCCTTGAGTTCTCACGCATTGCCAGGCTCTGAAATCCTACTCTTGCAGTGATGGATGTTATGGTTGCACAAAATTGGGAACATGGGGGAATGCCTCTCAGTACTGCAATCACAGGATAGCAGCTGGGGAAACCAGTAAACCAACAGGATAAAACTGTGGTTCGTTACCGGCTAGTTCATTTCAGATGGATTGTTAATTTCACTTTGCTCTGTTGCCGGCTTGTTAATTGCATCCAGCCTTGATGCTGGCTTGTTCATTTCAATCCACTTCCAGCTTGTGGATTTCAACCCCACAGGTCAGTTGGGCAGCACGCACAGGGCAGGAGGGGGGGGGGGGGAGGCATGAAAACTGCACACAATTTGCACTTGTGAGAATTTATTTATTTATTTATTTATTTATACCTTCAAACCCCCCTCATGACCTCCCCCAGTGGCTGCATATACACATTGAACAAGAGGAGGGACAGAATGGAACCCTGCTGGACTCCACATGTGAGGTCCCGGGGAGAAGATGTATAATTTCCCAGAACCACCCTATGAGTTCTCCTGGCCAAGAAAGAACAGAACCATTCTAAGACCACCCACCTCCACATGGTCTCACAGGCAGTCCACTAACCCCTCATGTTCAACAGTGTCAAATGCAGTCGATTGATCTAATAGGATCAACAGGGTCTATCGACTTTGGGCCATAGCAGAGTGCAGGTCATCAACCAGGGTCACAAGTGTGATCTCAGTGCCATAATCTGGATGAAAGACAGACTGCAAGGGATCCAGAAACCCAATACACTCAAGATGCATCTGTTTTTTACCAGCCAGGATGGGCATGGATCTAACCCACAAATGTTGGCTCTGACGGTCCCAAGCACATACACAGCATCAGTGGGCTCCACCATCTGAAATTGATCCCATAAAACTGGACCAGATGGGGCATTCATTACCTCTAGTTCTCCTATTGCCTCATTTTTTTGCACCGAAGTTGTGGTGGATTTGAGCGATCTTGTCCACAAAGTACTCAATGAACATGACACAGCGGGCACTAGATTGCTCTAGGTCCAGAAGCACTATTGCTCCAGATCCCACTATTAGTGACATCAATGGGCATTTTCAGACAAGACACTCTCCACCCACTACCCACCCACCCACTTGTCAGGCTCCGGGGTGAGGAGTCAGGGGAAACAAGGAGAGAGGGAGAGGAAGGACAGGGTAAAGGAGGAAAAGGGTCGTCCACAGCATCGTCACTGAAATCTCTCAGCCGCTCTCCACTATTTAGGAGACTAAACGCTCAGCATGGCTACCAGACAAGATGGTCTAAGAAGGCGTACAGCTCATCATCAAGGCCACAGACTAAGGAGCTGGAAGGTGAAACCAACAACATGGAAGTGGGAAGGGGAACACAACAACAGGGAAAATGGCCGTGGTAGCCAGCGGCAGGGAACTGGCCGGGGTAGCTAGCAGCAGGGAACTGGCCGGGGTAGCCAGCTACAGAGGAGCTAGGGGGAGAGCCAGCGATAGGGACACTGGCAGGAATAACCAGCAGGAAGGAACTTGCTTTTATTTTGGAATGTTTTAATTGTTTTTAGATGTATTTTATATTTGTGGTTGTTTTTATTTGTAAGCTGCCCTGAGCTGTTTTAGGAGCAGCAGGGCAGAAATTTGATAAAATAAAAAACAAATAAATAAAAATAAAGAAGCTGGCAGGGGTAGCCAGTTGTAGAAGAGCTAGGGGGAGAACCAGCGACAGAGACACTGGCAGGAATAATCAAAAGCAAGGGAGCTGGTGGGGGTAGCTAGCTGCAGAGGAGCTAGGGGGAGAGCCAGTAATAGAGATGCTGGCAGGAATAACCAGCAGCAGGGAGCTGGGAAGGGAGAACCAACAACAGAGTAGCTGGAGAGGGTATCCAGATACAGAGGAGCAGGAAGGGACAACCCTTCCAAAGACAAGGACTTCCAGGACAACAAGACTCACGCACACAGCACATACAACAACACAGTCACAGGGGGTGAGACAGGTTAATGTTAGACCCAAACCACAGGGGCACACACAAACTCACACCCAGAGAAGGGCAGTTGCTCTACCAGCTTCCTGAAGCCACCAGGTGGTCTTAAATACTCCCTGGTGGCCAATCAGGAAGCCGGGAGACAGGTGAGCAAGGGTGAGGCGCACACCAGATGCAGATACAGAAGGAGACACAGGGAGAAGGATGAAGCATAGTCTATCAGGCAGCAGGTGGCGCAAGCCGCTACTGCGCCACTTCCAACCCCCCCCCCCAGGTCAAGGGTTCAAGACTAGCCCATGACACCACTATACATGTTGCAGGGCTGCACTGTTTCCCTATGGGTGTCCTTTAACATGTATAGTGGTGGGTGGGTAGTTTCTTGTCTGAAAATGCCCAAGGTGTACAAGGAAAACAAATGTGGGAGACATGTCTCGTGAAAAGGGTGCCCCCAAAATAAATTGTGTGATTATAAGATCGTGAGAAGATTGCAGGAACAAGAAAATCACAGGAGACACCATCTTGTGTCTTCACTCCTCCTCTGCCCCCTCCCTCGTCTCCCCTGCTCCCCTAACCGCCTTCGTCCCTTCTCCCTTTCTGCCCCCCATTCCTGGAAACCCCTCCCTCCTCACATACGCCTTGCATCCTCCCTCCACACCTTTAAATCCCGCCTCAAAACCCACCTCTTCCTCGCTGCCTTTCCCGACGCCTGCTAGAACTTGCCTTCAATATTTACTGTCAGCCCTTCCCACAGACTGCTGCCTAACTGCAACCAAGCCAAGCACGTGCACCTGAGACTTCTCATCCGCTGAATGTTATTTAACCTGTGTCTCTTCCTATGTCCCCTCTCCTTGTCTCCCCCCTCCATGTCTATTAGATTGTAAACCGTAGGCAGGGACCGCGTCTATCTTATTGTTCTGTAAAGCACCAGGTACATAGCTGGTGCTATACAAATGCTTATAATAATAATAATAATAAAAATAATAATAATGAATTAATACAGCAACCTCAATCTCATCCCTCAGAATTGAGCTTTCTGTGTCACCTCTCAGATAGATTCTCAGATTACTATAATCTGGGATTTTAAAAAGGGGTGGGTATTTTTGGATATGGAGGTTGAAATTTGGCTTAAATTTGCTAATTTTGTACAGGTATTCAAACCTCCCACACATGACAAGGATGAGGAACATGCATGTATGAGAATAACCAGGGGCTAGGTTAGCAGGCAGAGTGGGACCTCAAGATCATGTAGGGTGGAGCAGAAACTAATATGGAAATTCATATTTGCAAATATTATCATTTACAAATGCAGTATACCATCCGCACAACATTCTCAGAACAAAACAAATATTCCCAGGTGAAATGAATAATTGTCTCATTAGTGCCTGGTACTTTAACCCAGTATCGGAAATCAGTAGCACTCACTTTGCTGTGAAGGCCTTTCCATGGTATCTATTAGGAGTATAGGTTGAAATCAAAATTCTGCCCAGTTTCCGTTTTTGGCAAACTGGGCGTTCCGATTGGACCAATCCATTTCCCACCCCTTTTGCAGATGTGCAAATTGTCCATAGACATTTTGTGAATGGGAAAATTGATCAATTGGAATTCCAATTTTTTTAAAAAAATAGATTGAAATTTCAGGAGGTAATCTTCTATCATATCCCTCTCTGTCATCTCTTCTCCAAGCTAAAGTGCCCCAAACTATCCAGCCTCTCAGCCAGATCATAAACCCTAAACCATTAAAAACTAATGCAAAGAACCCTAACCCCCTGAACCCTCCAAGAACCCCCACAAAATCGATCTAACACCACCTCCACACCCTACCGCCTATCACACCCCTACCCCCAAACCACCCACCAAATCCCATCCCCTATCCTCACCCACCAAATAGCTTTTCAAATAAAAGTCTTTCACTACATGTGGAAGATGCTCATGCTCAAGTTAACCTATGGGGGAAGGGAGTTCCATAGCACTGAAGCAACAACTGAGAATTTGAGATAGACAAAGCTAACTAACCTAGCATGCTTAACTAGAATAAAACTTTGAAATGAGCTAATGGAATTTATGATGATGATGATTGATGATGATTAATTTTATTTTATTATTTTAAAACAAACAATGAGGCATGAATTGTAATCACGCAATAGGCTAGTTTAACCCCAACACTATACTTATCAGCTGATCGCCATCATGTTCTGTGGATTTAACATCTGAAGAATTCAGTCTCTTCTAATTGTCTTTTATCTAGAGAGAACTTTTTATTGTGTGATTCCGAAGAACCAAAATGGGGTTTCAGAGATCACAGAGCAGGGGATGTGTTATTTCTGGTTGTGAATAGGAGTGTAAAAACAGCATCTGGCAATGCTAGCTCTGCAAATTAAAACCATGCATTGTACTTCTGGAGAAATCAGAGAAGGAAAAGATCGCTTATCTTATCTGATCTATATCTTTGTCAGTATAGGATTGCTTCCACGGTGCATTTTATTATAGTGGCATGTCTTTTTTGAATTTAAATGCCTCAACTAAAAGGGTTTCTGCTGTTTTCCAATAGAACAGTGAAGAGCTTTTAATAAAATTCTCTATGGATAGCTATGAACATACCTGCCAGTTTTAGTATTAAAACTAGGCTATTTTTACTTAATTGGATTGGGTAAAAAATAGACAGGAATCAAATCATTCAAGCATCAAATTGTTGTGATTTAAGGTATTGTTAATGTCAAAATGATGTAATCTCACTTGTTTTATACCACTCTTCATTCTGGTGTAACTGCCAGCTGTAGTACGAGGTGGGTGGGTGATTTCAGAAGCAATATGCTATCTGCCTGGTATGAACAAGTTAGTTCAGGGGTATGGAACCCCTGGTTTATAAATGGACCTATGTGCTTGAGTGGAGGGTTATTTGCACCACCCCCCTGCTGAGAGAGGGAGAAAAGGAACAGCAGGTAGAGCGTATGGGAATAGTCAAGGCTGCCCGAAAGGCCTCAGTTTTCCCGCGCTCAAGAATGGAACAAGATCTCGTGAGGTTGGATCTGTCTGATTTGTATGAGCCCGCTTGCCTGGAGCGGGCAGTTGGGTGGCTTCAGTAGAGCCTTACCCTCACGCCCACCCTCTTGAGCTGGATACTGCACTTTTTGAATCACCGATTTTGGGTTGGGAAGGAATTTTTCCTCAATTTCCAGACTGGCGGTTTTGCTTTCCCCGCAGTGTTTTTTGCTAGCGTTTTGTAGGTTAATTATTTCCATAGCCCGGCGCGTTCAAGCCAAGGTTGGTGAGTAGTTAGTTAATTGTAGCACCTGAGGATGGTCTAGTGCTAAATTAGTTAATTGGGAAAGCTCAGAATTATTGTTCAAGTGATTGACCTAGTTAGGTGATCAAATTTAATGGTGGAAGAGGCCATCAGGGTTAAACATCTTTCCACGGAGGGGGCTAGGTGGTTGTACTCTTTCTTGGGTTGGATGGCCTGTCAGGGGTGCCATGCATAGCTTTTCTCCCCTCGCTCAGATTGTTATTTAGTCAGGAGGATTGTTGGCTCATGCTGTAGCCTTGTTATATCCTGGTTTGCGAGGGACCATTGTTCCTCATCAGAGCTGGTGTAGAAACTCTGATTGATGGCACTGGACACCATGTTTCTCCAACTGGATACAATGTTTATTGTAACTGTTTAATAAAGGGTGTTGCTAATTTTCCATCCAACAAACGTGTTATGAGTCTCTTCTCCCGTCAGCAAGGGTGCAATATGGTCCACAATTTCTGTGTGTCTGTCTAGGCTGTACTGAATAATACTTCTGAGTACTCGGGACAAATACCGATGTTCTGAATAATTGGCCTGAGTACTCAGTGGCCCTTCGGAGCGGGTTCTAAACTTTCAGAATTCCTGACCTCATAAAATTTTGGAAATTGGGCGGCTCGGCGCATGCGTCAGTGCGGCTAGCTGGGACCCGTCTGAGCTCCGTACCCCCAGCTCTAAATTCAAACAAGCAAATAAGTTTAAAAGGGAAAAAAAACCTCGAGTCTGTTCAGAAATGGCTGGGAGAAACAAAATCAAGCAGAAAATATCACAAAGCAATACGCTAAAGCACTTCTTCCCCCCCCCCCCCAAAAAAAAACAGTGCGGGGCCCAGAGGCACAGAGACCGAGGGAAACAGTATGCAAATGGCAGCAGCAGAGCGCGAAACAGAGGAGGAGCAGGCCTCATCCGATTCAGACCAGGAGGAAGGTGAGCAGAGATTCCTACATAGAATGCTCCTGGGAATGAAAAAATAATTGAATGCAGAGATGAGGAAGATTAAGTTCTCGGTGAATTAAAGGAACAAAAAACTGGAACAGGTGGCAAGGAGAATAGAGGTGGCTGAGGGCAGGATCTCCTCTCTAGAAGATCAGTCCAGCTGGACAAGCTGAAAAGGGAAACTGATTTCCTTCAAAATAAGTGTGAGGACCTGGAGAATAGATCTTGATGGGGCAATCTGCACATCAATGGGATCAAAGAGGCGAATGGGGCAGAGATGATTAACGAATTGATTTGGGAAATGCTAAAAGAAAATTTCCCAGAAGACACAACTTTTCACAATACTGAAATTGACAGGGCTCATAGGACTGGGCGCCCAAGACAAAAAGATAATGACCTGCCACGCACCATTATAGTAAAATTTGCAAAGTATCAAATGAAAGAGGAAATTCTGAAAAAAGCTAGTCTCAAAAGAAAACTTACATACCAGCAACAAAGCGTGAAGATTTTCCCTGACTATACAGCAGAAACCATTAGAGATTAATGAGGATGACAATTACAATGGTACAAGTAAACTGAAAGCCATTGATGGAGGAAGTTAAGACTTTAACACTAAACGTAAGAGGGTTAAACTCCCCACAAAAAAGAAGGAGAGTCAGAAACTTAATAGAAGAGCAAGGGGCAGGAATATTTTTTCTTCAGGAGACACATTTACTGGGTAACAGATGTAGCAAGATTTGCCAATGCCGAAATGGGAGACGTATTCTCCTCTTGTTCAAAAAAAGAAGAAAGCAGGAGTTATAATTGGGTTTGGCATGAATAAATCCTTCATTGCAGCAAAAGTCATAAAGGGCAATGAGGGCAGGTTCCTCTGTGTTATTGGGAGTCTGGAGGGAAAACTGGTGACACTAGTAAATATATATACCCACAATGAGGGAGGACTTGTCTACTATGAAATATATCTTAAGAAAGTGGCAGACAATGAGAAAGGATGGGTAATCATCCAAGGAGACCTCAATGTTACCCTAACACAGTTAGACCATTCTAGACAAAAAGAATCCAGAGGAGAACAGAAAAAAATAGCAAAACTAATAGAAACATATGGGTGGGTTGTCCTATGAAGATAGGTTAATAGGACATAGAGGGATTACACCTTTTACTCAGCCAAGCACAATAGTTACACGCGAATAGATTATGTATTAACAGACAAAACTGAAGCCCACAGATGTCAAAAATGCCTTATTATCCTAACAGTCCTATCTGATCACAATGCAGTGGTAACCACCTTTAGAGAATCAGGAGTGGGGGGAAACAAGAATGTTAACTGGCAGATGGATAGAAGCATTATTAATAAGGGAACAAATAAAAAACATATCCAGGAAGAACTAGTAGAGTATTTCGAGCTCAATACCAATACGGTTAAATTCCCAGCAACTCTCTGGGAGGTTGCAAAAGCAGTAATTAGGGGGAAAATAATTGCTCTGCAAGCAAAGATAGTGAAAGAAAAGAGGAAAACAGTGAAGGAAACATTCACAAAGTTACAGAAACTGGAAGCACAAAATAAGGTAGCACCCTGCCTTATTTTAAAACAAGAAATAATAAAGAATAGAGAAATCATTAATATCTCAGAATTGAAAAAAAATCAAAAACCAACTTCAAAAATTCAGATGTCATTTTTATGAGACAAATAATAAAGCTGGTAAAACCTTAGCAAGATTGGTAAAAAGTAAACAAAGGATGTCATATATATCGGTGATTCAAAATGTGGAGGGCAAGAGAGGAACGGACTGTTCCCACATCCAGGGGGGCTTTATGGAAGTTTACAAGGGAATATATCGCTAGCACAAAGCAGAGAGGGCAAAATCTCCTCCTTTCTAAAGAATATCCAACTGCCTAAAGTAAGTGAAGCACAAGGTGCTTTACTGCTTTTCTAAATGCGGCAATTTCAGAACAAGAGGTGAAAGAAGCGATAGAAACTTCAAAAAACAATAAGGCCGGGGGACCTGATGGATTCCCCAATGAGTTCTATAAAGCTTTCTCATCAACACTAGTACCCTATCTCACAGAAGTATGCAATAATATTCTGAAGGAAAATAAGATGTCACAATATTTTTGCAAGGCTCTGATTACTCTAATCCAGAAGCCAGGAAGACAGGTAGACCAATGTGGTAGCTATTGGCCTATTTCCTTACTGAATACAGATTTCAAATTATTTTCCAAAATACTAGCCAACAGATTAAGAGCGATAATTGGAGAGATCTTTCATAAAAACCAGTCAGGGTTCATTCCAGGCAGGAAAGGAAAAGATAATATTAGGAAAACTATGAACATAATGTATACATTACAGAATCAAAAAATTCCTGCTATGATCATCTCTGCTAATGCAGAGAAGGCCTTTGACTTTGTGGAACCAGATTGTCTGTTTATGGTACTAGAAAAAATGGGTTTTGAGGGGAACTATTTGACCTGGCTAAGGGCAATCTACAAAAACCCGCAGTCAAGACTAATGATAAAACGGTAAGCTCTCAGAGTACTTTCAGATTCAAAGGGAGACTAGACAGGGATGCCTGCTGTCGCCCTTGCTCCTGAAAAATCTCTGCCAGAACGCATTAAGGTAATAGACCAGTTTGGAGAGATCTCAGGTTATATGATTAATAAAGAGAAATCTTTCGCTTTGACCTTCAGCCATAACAAAGAGCAAGAAGAGAAGTTTTAAAAGATTTCCCCATTCCCTATTGCAAAATCAGGAATCAAGTATTTGGAGTTACAATCACAAAAAACTTAAAAGATTTATATTCAGCCAACTATATCCCGCTAATTTGGAAGTTAAGGGAGGAAGCTAAACCATGGCAAAATTTAATGGTATCATGGCTGGGAAAGGCCAATCTGTATAGAATTATTATACTGCCAAAAATCCTGTATAGATTTATGACCTTACCTAGTCACATTCCAAACTCCTTTTATGGGCTGAATTATTTGCTTATGAAGGATATAGTTTGGAACAGGATGATGCCAAGGATAAAAAAGACTAGCTATAATGTGACCCCAGGAGAAGGGGGGAATTAATTTACCAGATCTAAAACTATATCATATGGCGACATCCCTGAGTGGTACAAAGAAACACAGGCTCCGGAATGTACGAGCTTAGAGGAAGAAATACTTCAGGTAGAATCCCTAAAAGACCTCATAGAGGATCAAGGCTCTTTGGGAAATGACCACAGGAGGGAACATCCTTTTGCGGGCACGCTCAAAAAATACTGGGCAAAAATACAAAAAAAATGGGCATAGTAGGGGGAATCTCTCCTTATACAGTAATAGACTCAGTACAAGCCAGAGAGCAGGTCCTGGCTCCTACTCTGAGGAACGCATTAAAAGAAAAGGGTTTCTCCAGAATGAAGCAGCTGTTCCCGGTGGGGAGGTTTTTGGCTCATCAAAGGTTGGAGGAATTACTCCGAGAAAAAATAGATCCCTTTCAATACTTGCAGCTGCAGCACTTGGGGACCTGCCTGCAAAACAAAGAGAGCTTTAGCAGGGAACCTTTCAAACTAGAAATAATACTGGTCAAGCAAAGTAAGTTGGCAGGGAGGTTAGGAAAGATATATAAAGAACTCAAAAACTTATTATACGATGGTTCAATAGCATATATAGAGAAATGGTGTAAGGATTTAAAGATCGAACTGGGAGAAAAAAATAATAATCTGGCAGCATATGAACACATGTGCATCCTCGCTAGAGGTGAAGGAAACCCAGATCAAGTTGGTTACAAGATTTTACTTGACCCCGACAAGACTTAATTATGGTGCCCCCAATGAGAGAGGCTTATGTTGGAAAGGCTGTGGGGAAAGAGGGGATTACCGTCACTGTTGGTGTGATTGTGGCAAGGTACAAGTCTTTTGGGGCAAGGTGTGGAAAATGGTCAATAAGGTAGCGGGGGAGATAATCCCATTGAAACTAGAGATAGCATTGCTAGGTTTATACCCGGAATCTAGAAACAAGATGACCTGCCAGAAGTCCTGTAAGATAATGTTTTTAGATGCTCTAAACATAAATGCCAGACACTGGTAGGAGTTGAAGAGCTCTAAATGGCAGAATGGGTGAACAGAGTTTGGCACATGTTTACAATGGAAAAGTTACACCATAGCCTGCAAGGCAAAGCCCAAAGCTTTGAAGAAACATGGTCTCCAATCATCACAGCCTTGGAAGGGAAGGAGACGGAAAAAGAAGATTACAAAAATCTGTTTGAACTCTAATGTAGTTACTGAGCCCCACCTATATATGACTTCTCTTGGATAGCCAGGAAAGAGTCTCGGAGTGACTTGGAAAATGGCCCAACTATTGAGCTGACTTCCTAGAAGAGAATGGTAATTCTGTTTATTGTTTGTAGATGTACCTAATAGACTGATCTTTTTGTTGCCTTTTTGCTGTGCATATAACTGTACAATTAAACTGAAATTATACAATAAACTTTTGAAAACTAAAGAAAGAAAATTTTGGAAAGTTGTTGCAAAGTTCTTTAACCCACAGTCAAAGCACTACCTAGAAAAGCACTACCTAGTAAATCAGGCTAGCAAGAGTGGGACAATTGCTCCAAAAGGCAACCCGACAAAAGTGCAACTGCATGCAGAAATCCAAAGAAACCAAACAGGAGTGTACCCTCAGTGTGGCCCACAATCAGCAGTGAGTATACCCACTTTAATCATTATGCCAACCAAGCAGTACACTAAAATGCAGGCGAGCAAGCGATATTCATTCAAGAAGAATATAACAACTCCACAAAACAGTCTGCAACTGCATGGAGAATACGGGTGTGCATATCATTTTTGTTATTATGATAACTAACCAGTTATCAACTGGTTATCAATAATATCTTCATGAATGTTAGACCCCTTGTCTCTCCCTCTGTTCCCCTTCCTAAGTCTCTCCCCCAGCTCCTGTCTCTCAGATTGTAAGCCCTAGGGGCAGGGACCCTGTCTATTTTATTACTTTGTAAAGTGCCAGGTACATTGCTGGCGCTATATAAATGTTTGTTAATAATAATAATAATAATAATTGGAAGGCAACCCTTTTCATCATAGGGACAGAGGAAGTGAGCCAATTGCCCCACGAGGAAGGAAGACAATAAACAAGGGTTCCAGGCACTCAGGGAGTTACTCAGGCCCAGGACAAGGTGAAGTGAGGTGAGGAAGGGAAGGGAGGATCCAGGGGAAAAGGGAAGGGGAACAAGGGGGACCCAGGATGCAGGTGGGGAGGGAAAGGACACTCAATCAAGAACTGCAAGGATTTACCCACTGGGACCAATGAAGGGGATCAGGTATAGGGGCAAGGAACTTCGAAGGATGATACTGCTTATACTCCAACAGGACAGGACAAACACAGAGATAAGGAACAAACACTCACTAACGCACACTCACCACGGATTCATTCAAGGGGAAAGGGATGGTAAACACAGGAATTGAGACACTCCACACACGAAATCTCTCTCTCTCTCTCTCAAGGTACAATTGATCTCAGGGGAAACTGCAAACAAATCAGGGGCCAGCCTCTCACCAACGATTACTGGCGGGGTCTACAGGCCCGGTCGGTGTCTCATATAGGCCTCTGTCCCTGGTCACGCTGTTGCATTTGGGGTGGGGTCAGAGCTCAGAGCTGTTCCGGCTGATGGAGCTTGTCTAGAGTCGTGTTCTCTCCCTGAGCCCTGAACGTAGCGTAGCTCCACCCCCTGGTCGCAACAGCCATCCCACTGTTGGCTCTTGCAGCCGCCTGTGTGCTGTGGGGAAACCCCCGCAGAGTTCTCATCAGCCCTGCGGACCGGGCGTCGCCTGACACCCAGTCTGGCGGTGGTGGGGGATTGGATGAGGGTGAGCCGTCTGAAGTTGAATCCCGACAAGATGGAGGTGATGCTGGTGGGAAAGGCTGAGGGGATGGTGGCACCTGTCATTGATAGGGGTCTGCCCCCCTTTAGCCACACAGGTTCGTACTCTGGGGGTGCTTCTCGACTCACAGCTCTACCTGGATTTCCAGGTGGTGGCTGTGGCAGGGAGCACCTTTTGCCAATTACATCTTGTACGTTGGCTACGGCAGTATATTTTGGACTCTGACTTGGACACCATCATCCATGCTTTCATCACCTCGAGATTGGACTACTGTAATGCACTCTATGTGGGACTACCCTTGGTGACAGTTCAGAGACTGCAGGTGGTGCAGAATGTGGCAACCCATCTTCTAACGAGGATGGGTCATCGTGAGCACATTTCACCAGTGCTCTCTGCACTGGCTCCCTATTGTCTTCCAGACTCAATTCAAGGTGTTGGTAATGACCTTTAAAGCCCTAAATGGTCTGGGCCCCACCTACCTGTGGGACCACCTCACGCCCCGGACGATGGTATGACCCTTGCAGTCAGCCAGGGATGCCTGACTCGAGGTCGGTTTCCCGGGTGGCAATGATGGGGAAGGCGTTCTTGGTGGCTGCACCTAGTCTGTGGAATTCCCTCCCAATGGATGCCTGCTTGACCCCAGACCTCCCCTCCTTTCGGAGACAATGCATGACCTGGCTATTCCGCCAGGCCTTTGGGGAGGGAGATGGGTGGAGGTGGAGAGTTGATTTCAGCTCTTTTTAGTATTGTATGGTTTAATAAGTTCAGCTGGTATTTTGTATTGCTGGTTTTATTATTTTATATGTTTTAATTTGTTGTGAGCTGCTCTGAGTTGCCCGTGGGCAAGTGTTGCGGGATAAAAATGTAAGGAAGGAATGAATAAATAAATAAATAAATAAATACAAAAAATTAGTCAGGTACTGATCAGGCAGCCGATAGATGACTCGAAAATGATGTCTCAAAAAAATGGGTATTAGCCGTTGGTAACAAATATGCTACTCATTTAATCTCTAGGCAGGATCAATTAAAACTAAATCATCTGTAACCAGCACATATTCAGGCACTGCATAAAAGTCTCAAATGAAGGCAATACTACAACCTCTCTCAGCACATCATGTGATGGAGAATGATGGAGTGCGCCACTGTTATCCCTTGGTGAGAAAAAGAAAATAGACAGTCCTTGAAGAACCCTTCCTATGGCTTGGGATGTTTCAGTGTTTGCTATGTTGAGATTGGCAATTTATTCTTAATGATCATATTGAATTTTTATGTTATGTTTGCCTTAGGATTGGAACGGAAATGAGTACCTGCAAAATAGTAATAATAGACAAACCCATCAAATTTCTGGTTCCTGAATTCACTCAAAAAATGAGGGTATGAATTGGTACCTGATTTCAAGCTGATTTGAGTACCCAGTGTCCCAAGATGTCCCAAAATGACAACTTCCATTCCCAATTTTTCAACTTCTGGTCCCACGTTTTTGGGGTTTTCTCTCCTAATTTAACAATCAGTAGCCAGAAAATTGAAAAATCGGTACAATTACCAATTTTTTCAGGTATCTGGGTACCCGATTGATAACTGATACCCAGTTGGTAGCTCATCGAATTAATACTCAACACGTTACTCAAAGCATGCATCAGCTTCAGGTATCAAATTAGGTACACATTTCAGCTCTGTTTAAGACTCCCTATTCAGTTATCTGAATAAAGTTCAGATAGGCAATGGCATCCTGTTGAAAACACTTTCCCTCCAGAAATTCAAGAACTATCTTTTGAAGTTCTGAGAATGCCATTTAAGCGGAAGGGGGGAGGGGAAGCACAACGTATTGATTTAACAGGTTAGAGTTGCCCAAAGCGGATGGATCTTTTAGGGCATAGCAAAAGTGCAACATCAGATTGATTCTGAAAGACGTTCTACACGGGAAGTGATAGTGCTTGTTGGAAGTAATGTGCATCTAGTTAGTGTCATTCAAGGGAAGGCATACGAAGGATACTGCTTTGTAAAAATATAAAAATAAAAAAAACCCTTTTCTTTATCTCTTCATTTCCAGATGATCCTAGTGCCAAATTAAAAAGAAACAGGAGGTTGCTGATCTATGATCACCCATTATGTCTTAAATACTAATCCCTGCCACCAATAAATCTTCCCTTGTGCAAGTCTTTCTTGAGTCTGTAGAAGATGAGGTTGAAAGAGCAATTTTTCTATCACCTAGGCACTTCCTGGTGAAGCATTGACATGTTTTTCAGAAGTATTACCTTATCAACATGTGCACCATCCTAGAAATGCATCTTGTTTTCCCTACATATCTGAAAGGGACTAGGGAAGAAAGGAAATGTCTTTGTTTGAAATGTGTATTGCCTGGTTTCTCCAAGGCAGTCAGGCAGATATAAATAGTGCTCTGATGAAAGCAAGGCATACTTATACACAAAGCAAGGAAAGAATAATGGGAAGGCATAAGATGAAACTGAGGGGAAAGTATTTTAAGATGAATGTCAAGGTAAGTTCTGAAGAGGAATAGAAGTGGGATCCCTGTTAGTTCTGCAGTTGGTCCAATAAATGATTTAATTTGAACTAGTTCTCAAACACAGTGCTTGGTTTTGTTTGGAAAACACAGAGGACCAGTGTGTTCGGTCTCAATTTCCTGAGTTCCAAAGTTCCAAGGAAAGCCCCCAGAACTTTGCAACTTGGAAAATCCTTGACCAAGTGCAGAGAAGGGTGCCAGAAGGCAGGGAAGTGCGACCAGAGACCAGCGCTAGGCCCTTGCTGTCCCTTCCCTGGCCCCTGTTGGTTGGGAAGGGAATACGCCATCGGGGCTAGGGAAGGGGGGAAGAGGGTCTAGTGGGGAGAGTGAGTGCTTAGTAGGGATGTCCGAACAGAACACGGTTCGGATATTCAGATGTTTGGTCATTTGGTTCGAAACCTGAGTTCGGGTTCGATGGTTCGTTTCAGCCGAGTTCGGTTTGGCTAAACTTGGCTGAACATTCAAAAATAGCGAAACTGAAACCGAAACCTCGATAAAACCAAAACCTGATTTTCAACCCTGGAAAGACGTTTTTCCTGCCTCCGAACTCGTCCGAACACAACCGAACTGTTCGGTCATTTGAGAATTCGGTTCGGACGTTCGGTTCAGATGTCTGAACAGGCTGAGTTCAATCCGAACTCCGAATATCTGAACCACGTTAGCACATCCCTAGTGCTAGGGAGACTGAGAGGCCAAGAAGGGGGGGTTAGGGTTGGGTTACTTAACTTCTGGAGTGGCCCTGCACTGATTCATGACCTCTCCTGGCTGGTAACTTTGAAAGTAAAAAAAACAAACAAAAACCAGGAACTGAGCATGCTCAGAAAGGGGTGTATGCTCAGTTCTGGGTTTTTTTTACTTTCAAATTTACCAGTCAAGAAAAGGCCATGTATCGGATCCTTCCGGAAGATAAGTAACCACCAATGACTCCCCTGCTAGGTCCCCTGCTCCCCCTAAGCCCCCAAACCACGCCTGACCCCCATTGAAACTTGGCAAGTGTTCTCCGAGGATCAGTGGAGCAGTCCAAACACTTGGGACCACTCCTCAGACCCTTGGAAATACTCACAAGTTTGTGTTTTTCCCCTATTTGGAACACCATTCATTTAAATACCTTTGTTTCCCTCTCCAAGACCCTTTTTATGAGAGATGTCATCTTCCCAAAAGCTTTGGTCCAAAATGGCAAGGATCACATCAAAAGCTGAAACGAGTCCCTACAAAATGGGTATACCTGACCAATTTTCAATACGTGAATCGTTTCAACGTCAATATCAATGAATTTGCTATTCATTTCTGCTCTCACTTTTGCTCTCCTGAGTGTGCATTTGGGACCTGGGAACAGTTCACAAAATGTGCACCTTGAGCAAGGAGATTTAACAGCAAATACTGGGAGTAGTTAAGAAATATCCCCCCCCCCTTTCTTTAACCAGTTATGTTGTTCTGTGGTTATTGAGAAGACGGAGAGGGTGAATAAGCAATCTTCATGGTTGAGATGCAAGTAAACAAATTTCACTCTGTCTAAGCTGTGGCAGAGAGATAAATAAATTAACAAGGAATGAAATAAAGCAGCTGTTTTCATGGTTTGTGAAAATTTGGGAGGGCATAATGAAGCTTAAAAATCAAACCATACCTCCCCCACCAGTTTAAAGAAAATTAAATATGACCTCCTGGCTGTGGAGTTTTACATCAACTCCTCAACACTTTCTTGGTAGTCTGTAGAACTTCTCAGAAGAGCCGTGACTAAGTGCTATTATGAAGGGGCGTGCAATTTTGTATCATTTGATTAATTACTATTATTATTTATTATTACCCACCTCTTCCTCTTTGCCCACCCCGACTCCTCGTTCCCCTCACCTAACTCCTGCTGATCCCCTCCATTCAATACAATCTGTTGCCTGTGTTCTGTGCACACTGACCAGCCATCCATCATTCTCGATGTAACCAAGCCAAGTGCGTGCACCTGGGACATCGCATCCTCGTGAATGTTACAGTCCTTGTTTCTCTCCATCTGTTCCCCTTCCTTTGTCTCTCCCCCCACCCCCCAGTCTCTCATGTTGTAATCCCTAGGGCGGGGGCAGTGTCTATTCCATTACTTTGTAAAGCACCAGGTACATTGCTTGTGCTATATAAGTGCTTGCTAATAATAATAGTAATAATAATTAATAATGAGCCGTGACTAAATGCTATTATGAAGGACTGTGCAATTTTGAATCATTTAATTATTCATGAAAACGAAGAGAGCCTCATATATTTTCATAACTAAGGTAATGAAAACAAATGAATAAGCAAACATCATTTGTTTGATTTCATTTGTTTCCATTTTTATTTTTTTGTTGCACTTTATTAAAAATATTTTTTTTTAAAAACTCAAACCACTACACATGTGCAAAATGGTCACCGGGGCTGTTCTGCGCATGCCACCCTTTTCGATGCCGACAGCATCGACACCGTTTTGGAAAAGGGCCATGCATGTGGAGAACGGCCAGGGCAGCCATTTTGTGCATGCATAGTGATTTTTAAAAATATATATATATTTTTAATAGAACAACCCACCCCCCCCATGCAGAGATTTACCAAAGATCGGTAGATGTGCTGGTGCATGCACGGTGTGTAGGCCGGGCATGCATGCTGGTGCACACGCACCCCCACGCACCCCCATCATCCCCACATACAAAGCAACTGCCATTTTCCCCGGTCCGCACATCATGTCACATGGGAAGAGGTTGAAGGAGCTGCATATTACGGTGTGTGCACTGCATTTGCATTTCTTTAGTAACTAAAACAAATAGGGATGTGCGAACAGAACCAAGTTCAGAAATTCAGTTCAGTTCAAAAATTGAGTTCGGTTTGGAAGTTCGGTTTGGTCGACCGAACTAGTCGAGTTCGGTCAAATTCCGAACTTCCGAACTGAGTTCGTACCATTCAAAATTGGTGTTTTAAGCTGTTTTTAGCTTTCTATACTGGTTCGGATTCGACTGAACAGTTCGGTTGAATTTGAGTTCGGTTTGGACGTTTTGTTCGGTCGACTGAACCAGTCGAGTTCGGTCCGAACTTCCAAACTGCGTTAGCACATCCCTAAAAACAAATGGAGCCACATTAATTTAGATACCAAAGTTATGAAAAATGGATGAGTAAGCAAATGATTGTTACCCATTTTCATTTGTTTTCAACATTTTTCCTGTTTTCTCCCTGCACGGGGATGAGTAGGAGGTTCCTAGCGATGCATGTTATGTGGGAGCGTGCTGCACCTCCACTCACTGTATGTCCTCATGCCATGTCCTTCACAAGGGCCTCTCCCTCTCATGAACACACAGATTTCTGTATATTCATAAGTGGGAACGCCCCGTGTAAAAAGGGCCTATATTGGGAAAATGGTAAACAAATGGGGATGGTATGTCAAAAAATTAATATTGGATTTTGGAAAATCAGGACAGGAAATGGTATTTGGTTAGGAATGTGCGAACAGAACACGGTTCAGATGTTTGGTCGTTTAGTTCAGAAACTGAGTTCGGTTTGATCGTTTGGTTCGGGAACCAAGTTTGGGTTTGGTTGTTTGATTCGGCGGTTTTCGGTTTGGCCAAACATTCGGAAAATCGGTATCGATATTGGTATTGGTACCGATATCGATACCAATTTCGAAGATTTTACTTTTGGTATCAGTATTGTTTGGACCTGAGACACTTAAGTTTGTTATTTTTATGTCTTCATGTCTTGTTATATCGTTAATGTTTGTTTTTTAAAAAGTTATTTGAAAGTTATATCTGTTACCAGCTGAGTTTGACCTGTCAAGTCTTTCCCAAACTCATCTGAACTCATCCAAATGGTACCAAACTGTCAAGTTCGGATCGAGTTTGGTTTGATTGGTTCGAGTTCGGTTCGGTCGTCCGAACAGACCGAGTTCGGTCCGAACTTCCAAACCGTGTTTGCACATCCCTAATTTGGGTACATCCGGTAGTTTGTTGGACACTAAACACGTACTGAGTAGTACCTGATGTTACTAGGTAGGGTTGAGCAGAGCAACACAAGTGTACCTGCTTTTGCATTTACTTGTTTTAGCACTAAACCCAACTTAGGCTGCTTTCAGATCTCTCTCCCTCCCACATATTCTGACTGCGGGAGCTAATGCACATCCAGGATGCGTGCAGGATCAGGGGGATGGAAATTCTGTGCATGCATGCCCCTTTCCTCCCTTCCTATTAAGGGAAGGACAAGAGGCAATAGGTTTAAGTTAGTGGTGAAATGAACAGGCATTTTTGCTTTCATTGGCATTGGAGACACCCCTAAGTATTATCCGCAGTCAAAATGGAATTTCTAGGGATGGGAAAACGCAGTTCGGAAATTCGGAGTTCGGACCGAACTCAACCAGTTCGATTGACCGAACCGAACTCGATTTTCGAACCGAACTGAACAGCATTTCTGAACTTGGCTCTGTTCGCCCATCCCTAAAAGATAATATTCTATTTATTTCAATGGGGTTTGAATTTGCGAACTTTGTTCGGAAGTTCGGACCGAACTCGAATAGTTCGGACAACCGAACTGAACTTCCGAACCGAACTGAATTTCCAAACTGAACTGAATTTCCGAACTGAACCGAACCATATTTCCGAACTCGGTTCTGTTTGCCCATCCCTAGGAATTTCTACGTATCAGCTCTTGTAGTTATTTTGTTTCAGTGATTTCAGTATATTTAGTTCATTTCATTTTTGTTATTTTGCTATTTTGATTACTTTGCTTCAGCTTTTCTGCCTGTGTGATACTGTTAATAGTGCCAAAATACTGAAATGATCAAAACAAAATAACCAAAATACTGAAATAATAAAAACGGGTATCTGATGGAGAGAGAAGCCAGTAGAAGGAGGGTCATATCTGCTTTGTTTGAAATAAATCCAATAGGGCGAATTTGTCAAATATGAATTTCATATTGGATATTATTTTCATCTCCAGTTTAAATTGACAAAAATCAGATTGTAATTAAATATTCAGAAATGTTTCCTTGCTGTAAGAACCATTGAACAATGGAACAAATTGTTGATGGAGGTTTGCAAGAGGGAGGTTTGTAAGAGGAGAAGACTGTATATGTGTATATATGTGTATATGTATATGTGTGTGTGTGT
>QEPC01004060.1:2681962-2698896 GCA_003113815.1 Sphenodon punctatus | reverse complement strand
AGGAACACCTAAATTGCTGCTCGTGAAAAGGTTTGCCATATCAGGAACCAATATCAATTTTCTGGCCATTTCCTGATACCAACACGATTTCTTGATTCTTGCAATACCGCAAAACACCATCACGATTTACCAATTTTTCTCTTGCGATTTACTGCATACCATTCATTGACTACTTACTACATTGTCAAAGGTATCATTTTACTTTCAGGTTTGTTAATTCCACATTTCTGAAGCACTGGCTATGGAAATAGTCCACCTCCCAACAGTGTCCCTTAACATCCACTCCAGTGCCTCCAATCAGAATTGACTTCTATGATGTTTCCTTTGCTTTGACCAATCTGCAGCTGGGCTGCAGATTAGTAAAGGAATCTGCATGCTAGCCAATGAGTGACAAGGAAGTACAAGGGTAAATTGAGTGCAAGAAATGCAGTATTGCATCAGTGTTACTTCTCGGGATTTCAAATGGACAGCAAAGCAGTAAATGGGATCCTGGCAAGCAGAAAGTTGGTAAATCAAGAAACAAAATGTTGGTCAAGACATTACCAAATACAGAAAGATTCTAGTTTCAACTGAGATGTTATCCAGAACCAAGATTTTTACGAGATTTCCCTTTTTCGCAAAATATCATTTCAGCCCTCATTTTAATTAGAGCTGAAACAAGTACCCATAAAAACAAGTATACTTTCCCAATTTCTGGCTTTGGAGCAAGGGAACTGACCACTGTTGTTTGACTTCATAGAAACAGACTTCCGTGTCTCGCTTTCTAAATAAAACAAGATTGCACCAAAGATGTGATTGTAGCAGAGGTTTGCAATGGATGCACCAAGGATTAAACAAGAGCTCAGCACATCATGATTTGATTAGTTGATCCTTGAACTCCCTTCTAACCTTATGCTATATGAGTCTATTCTAGCTTTATCTTATTGCACATTTATTGTGGTTTTGAATTTTTCAATTCAGATTTTCAGGAAAGGAATGTGCAATAGTGCCCTGACCTTGGCTATCGTTCAAGGCACAGGGGGTAATAATATATAGTTTCTTCAATGCTAGGCCAATGTATAATTTAGTTCCCTAGCCTACTTCCATTGAACTAAATGTGCTCGATCCTAAGCCCCTTCATGCACAACTTAGGCATGCATGCATGGCTTGCATACAACTTGTGTGCAGGCCATAGTCCTGCCTGTCTGCCTGCCCTGGGCTGTTCTCTAAACGTTTTCCAGCTCTGATCACAGTGCTAGCATCCAGTAACTAATAACTAGTATTGATCAGGGAAAAGCAGAGGATGTGCTAAAATAAACAGATGTCACACCAGGCTGCAACCAACATCAGGAGGGGGTAAGTTGTTGCAAGACCTGTCCATTATCCCAGTCCACATTTCAAGGTGTTGAAGACTCTTTTCCGCTTAACTACATTTTTTTTACTCTATGAAGTGCATTATATAGAGGGATCCATGGTTACTGATTTTTTCACATTGCCACCAATGGGGAAAATTCAGTGAACAAGAATCCCCTATCTAGAGCTGAAATGAGGAGCTGACAAAATGAGCAAACCCATAAAATCCAAACGATCCAACCAAAATGAACGAACTGAGTAGTAAATACCACTCGACCGATTACCCATTGTTGCCTTTTTTGAGTGTTTGTTCATTTCATTTCAGCCATTTCCAGTTTTTACCCCACCCTTTTCCATTGTCCCTGTCGAAAAGCGCTGAAAACTGACAAAATAAATAAAATAAACAAACTGAACAAACCGTCCGAACAGAACCAAACAACCTGGAATATTTTAAAAAATGGTTCTTAAATATTGCTCAAATATTTTTCAGGATAACTACACCCTGCTTTAAATCATTGAAGGTGGGGAGAGGGAGGCGACGTGAATAAATTTGAAATGAGTATCTGCAAGAACAGACATACCTGTTGATTGTCTGGTATCTGAATTGACTCAGAAATTTTGGGTACGATTTGGTACCAATTTCAATCCAATAACTATCCCGGAATGTGAGCTCCCAGTCTTCAATTTTCAATTTCAGCTTTGATCTTTTTGGTTTTCCATCCCAATTGTTCCATCTTCTGTCCCAGTTTACCAACTGGTAACTGGAGGGGTGAGGGGGACGAATGGTACTGAAAAAAATATCAATTTTTCAGGTATCTGTGTACTGGATCAGTACTTGAATATGCAAAACAGTACTCAAAATGCTGGTATTACCTGCGGTTAATAAATTAGGTACCCATTCCAACTCTAAGACCGTGAGTGTTTATTTTTATACCCTTTTCAGCTCTGAAACCCACCACTTTTAATCTTTTAATGCAGTCACTGGATTACCAGAACTCCGCATGCACCAGGATTCCTCTGTTGGACTCCATCTCTAGCAGGCCTACAGCTCCTTGTCGACGCACCCCCTCCCCCCAAAGAAGACGAGGACACAGTATATGGGTTTGAACGGCCGCACTCTTTATTATTTAGCCAAAAGGGGGAAGAGGTAACCCTCCCACTTCCCCCTTTGAACTGGGGTCCTATCAATCTCTTATCCCTAACTGTTAACCTTCCCAACAGGAGGTTCCCCTATTGTGCCAGGCGTTGTCCTGTTTGCCTGGTGCCATCCTCTACCGTCTTCGGGTTAAGCCCGAGGGGAATCCTCCTGTGCCCTATCTTAACCAACTTTTCCAACTTACACCCTNGGCCCAGGCTGTATAGACTGTATACCAATTACCGCATTCATCCCAGTAAGTTTTCCAAAATGGCAGCAACACTGTAGGTGCCATCTTGGAAAAGAGTTGCACATGAGCAGAACAACTGTGGTGGCCATTTTACGCATGCATATTACCGAGACAAACATGGCACACGGTAAACACTAAATCACGGTAAATTAACAGTAAATAGAGAAAAAATCTCAACTGAGATCTCAAACCATTACCAAAATTCTCCCGAGATCTCATTAACAATTCTAGCAAGATTTTCATGGGGGGGGAAATAGATTCTCATTTCAGCTCTTGTACACATGTCATGTGGGGCACGTCGGATGTAAGTGACTCTTCTGCTCGAGCAGATTATGCAATTAAACAACGTGCCGGGGTGAAGGGAGCTACGTTATCATGTGCTGTCTCCCCACCTGACACCTCTATTGCCTCTGCTCATGCAAAGAAATTGTTGAAGGAAGAAGACAATCAGGTATTGTATTTGTGGGTGCAATCTACAATCTCCTTCAACAAATAACAAATGTAATGCCTAGCAACGAGATCCCAGGATTCATTACCAAGCACAGGATAGATTTGTTTTAATCCCCTGTTGTATGTATCAATTGAACTGCCTTTTTTGTGTGGAATGCATTATAATCTGGGCAAGATATGGTGTTATTTTTTGTTTCTACATGGTTTAGGAAAAAGAATTTTGACAGGTATTGCTTTCACTCTGTCCTAAAAGAAAAACAGACAACGTGTCAGGAGGATATTATTGTCAGGGAGCTCTGTGAAGGGCAGGCATTTCATGGAACAAAATATAACGGTTATTAGGAAAACTAAGTGTGTGTGGGGGGGGGGCAATTGCAGCAAGGTAGAAGATGAGTCTTTCTCAAGACATGATGGGTTTTAGAATGGTTACAGTAGATCCTATTTCAACTGCAAAGGACAGATTTTCTTCCACTCCAAACAAGAACTTCAATTTTCCACAAAAGAGTCATGATTATTTATGTTGTTGCATAACCATAACTGCAACTTTCTTATGCCAGACACTTTCCAAACACAGAGTCCTTGTTCTGAAGAAACTACCACCTGGACGAATAACCATGATATGCGTTTCCTCTGAAGTCAGGATTGGGGGAACTGAAAACAGTGAACCAAGTCCAGTCCACAACTGTTTATATTTCATCACATTCTCATTCCTGGATTTGGTCCTTGGTTCCAGTTCCTGCTCTCAAGCACTGAAAGAGTGGTCTCAGGGGAATGGAGCATAGATGAGGGCAGACATTCAAGGATAGGAGATAGATCCATGATTTGGACCTTCCCCTTCTTTCCCCATGAGTACCCCTTCCCCTTAAACACCCCTGACCCCAATTCATATCCAGATGGTGGACCTTGTCCTAATTTTCAAAATGGCCCTCAGGATACACTTCTAAGATACAATTCTTAGGGTGCTTTCACATGTTACTGGAGAAATCAGGAAAACTTCCACGATTGCAATCGTGGATCAAAACTTGTGGGAATTGGCACATGTGGGAATGCGCTATTCTTCTTTTATTCTGCAAGAACAACCATCCTTGTAAAAGCTACATTTACAACTTGGTCATGTGCAAGTGTTCTTATGGGATAAAAGTAGAATCGTGCTAGTTACCATGAGAAGACAGCCATGATAGCAATCGCAGAAGTTTCCCTTCCTCCTCTGGTAACGTGTGAAATCATATTTACTCTTGATTTAATTTTTTAGGGATTTTTTTAAAAGATACACTGATGAAATCTTGGAGCTTGACGTCTGGCCATTATATGTTTAATAAACTAAACAATAGGGTTGAAGTGGCAACCCCTTTTCCTGCTCCGCTATTTCATGCCACCATTTCGGAATTGCCCGCAACTTTCCGCAGCTTTTCTGCTGGCATTTCTCTAATTTGGAAATTGTCAGAACAATCTCGCAAACTGTTGGAAATAACATTGTTCCGCTACTTTGCAGTGCCGGTGGAAATTGAGAAAGATTAAAACTGTCAGAACAACCATTCTTCCGCTATTTTCGCAGCCGGTGCAAGTAGTGGAATGAAAGTAGCAGAACGGCAGAAGTAACAGAATGAGAGTAGCGGAATTAACGTCTCTATTGCACTAGGCTGCTCATTGCGGAAGAGCTTTTCCATCGGAAAAAGCTACCCCAGTGGCTTGCCATTTCAACCCTAAACGACACCAATTAAACTAAACTCTAATTAACTGAAATGTGAGGTGGTCACATCCCTGGGGACTGTAGAACTATCCCAAAAGAAAGAATAAGATCTGAAATGTCAGGGAAGCATTTTCTTCCTCCCTACTGCAGGTTAAGGAATGCAGAACTCAAGCTGTTTTGTTATTAAAGAAACAGGACATTCTATTTTTCAAAGTCACGCTCACCCAAATATTTCAGAATCCTACCCCCCATTAGATGTTCAGAGAGGTGTTGGTACTTGTGCTGAAACTTGGTATTTGAAATTATTCGGTTTTTACCGAGTATCTCAGTATTTGACTCGGTTTTACTGAGTACCGAGTAACCAAAGAATTCAGTATTTGATATTTAGTACTTGGTCCAGTACTCAGACCAACATACAAGACTTTTCCTGCCCCTATCTAAGGTGACTTAGTACTCGGTATTTGGAAAATACTCAGTACTCTGTTCTATTTTACCAAGTACTGAATAGCGAGTATTCGGCGACAATCCTCAAAAACTCATAAATGCTTGCAAATAAAATGTTACTAATCGTTCCAGTCCTAGCTGTTACTCTATCACACTGCTCCTTTCTTGCAAAGTCACCACTTGTTCCTTAGTGTATATTTCCTTGTCCTATAGCAATGCACTCACACGGTTCTTGGATTCATTACAATTCAAGGGCCCATTCCTGTATTCAGGAGAATAAAGGATTATCAAGGAGCACAGAAAGCAGTAACTATTTCACCAATCACTCAGAATAGCCATTTCTGGATGGGTGAGGAGGCGGAACTGGTGTGTGGGTGTGGGATGGGTATGCACTGAGTTGAGCGCCCATGCTAGGGGAGGGGGGATATATGGGTACAATTGTTGTTTGGGGGGGCACAGTGTGTGTGCCACCAACCATGCATGGTGCAACCGGGATTTTTCCCAGTTGCTCTGTGCATGGAGGGTGAGTCACAGGAGCGCACCCCCAAGCACCTCCACATTTAAACAGGTGCTCCCACATGTGTCCACATGTGGACCTGACTTTTCTGCAAGGTGTTTGGTGGGGGAGAAGGGGAGGGGGAGATGGGTATATTAGGTTAAAATTGGGGTCCTTCTTTTCTGCACTGTGGGTGTTCTATTGTGTTGCACATGATTAGAGTTTGAATAGGTTTTATATGTTTAATATTTTTATATTTATATTGTGTTTTAATTATGAATTGTGAGATGCCCTGAGTCACTTGTAGTGAGACAGATGGGGTAAAAATGTACATATAAATAAATTTAAAAATAAATGTAAAGGTATGACCTATTTTACATTTATTTGAAATAGGGCTGAAACGCAGTACTTAGTTTTACTCAGCTATAGCCCAGGATTGTGATATGCAACTTGGTTTTACCAAGAAATCGGTACTTGGCAATGTCTCATTCAAGTAGTGCTTACCTGATCCTATGCCAGACCTCTGCTGCATACCTCACCTTACCCTGGGCTTGTACTCCTGCAAAATTCAAATTATTGTTTCTTCCTTACGTGGTCAACAGGACACACAAGGGGACCAAGGGCTAGGGATGTGCGAACACAATGGGGTTCAGATGTTCGGCCATTCGGTCGTTTGGTATGAAATCTGAGTTCAGTTCAGTCGTTCGGTTTGGTTTGGACATTTGGCGGAATTTGGACCCGCCGGGAGGCTTGGGGTGCTCCAGGAACCCCCAGAGGTGAGCAGACAGTCAGTGTGCAGAAGAAGGCAGGAAGACTGAGGCAGCCAAACTGAGCTTTGAGCTTTGCAACCTGGCAGGGCACTCAGATAGGCTGGCAAAGACTGTGCAATGTCATATTTGATATCGATACCAACACCAATTTCAAATATTTTATTTTCGGTATTGGTATCGATATCGTTTAACTGGAATAAAAATAAAATTAAAATAAATATAAAAAAATATTAAAATAACTCCTAAATCTGTCTAATCTAAGGTAAATAAATGAAGCTAGGGAGGTAAATGTATGGGAATGGGTGAAAAAGGAGAAGGATGAGAATGGATTGTTAGGAATAGGAAAGCAAACTGCTGGGAGAGGGACATTTCTGGAAACGCTGCTGAAAGGATCAGTGGCTAGCTCAGAAGGATTCAGAAGGAAGGGGAGGGCAATGCCATTTGTTAATTGCTGCACCCGCCTTTCCACAAGCCCCATTGGCTCCGGGCAAACTAGCCCCATGCGAATTGCAGACTGTAAAGACAGTGGTCTGAGGAAAAGAGAGATTGTGATTAGGCAGGCTGCTATTCCAAGCCTCTCCACCCCTGGCGGCAGGAAGTCTGCTCCTAAGTTGCCCCCCTCCTCCCTGGGCTTGTTTACCCCATTTTCCCCACCAGAACTCATCTGAACGATACTGAACTCGGTCGAACTGTTTGGGCGTTCAAACGTTTGGTTCGGGCATTTGATTCGGTGGTCTGAATGGGTCGAGTTTGGTCCGAACTCCCAAACCGTGTATGCGCATCCCTACCAAGGGCACACTTGATTGGATGATGAGGGCACAAGTTTTATTGGAGGATAAAAAGTACAGAATAGATCTTGGTTGGTTGCTTGGCAAATAAAAGTCATGGGTTACATATTCACCCTTGTTTTTGCGATGTTGCTTACTGGTGTTTTGGAGGTGTTGCTTACTGGTACGTGTGTCCACATGTCACATGCAAAATTTAAAAGTGGGTGGGCATGGGTGCAAACTGAATTTGAATTGCTCTCTCTCTCTACTGGGCTGTGTGACTCCTCCTCCCAGATTCCTTGAAGTTCATTTTTTGTCTATCTTCTTTGCTTGCTCGTTGTTTGGATCTGACTGGAGATGCAGCCATGTGCCTATTGGGGCACAGGGTTTGGCATGGGTGCTGCAAAATAGATTGATCTCTCATCTTGGCTGTGCGACCCCCACTGTGGGTGAATGGGTAAAGTAAGGGCTGGATGTGCTGTCTTGCACTGTGATTAGAACAGATGTGGTAAACAACCAACAGACATTAGGTAGCGCCGGCATAGGCGAGTACCAATTACCAAGGAGTGATCAAAAACTTGAGCCCGATCCTCGACTACTCAGAAATGATTATTATTCTACTCATTTCTTCCCTACGCTAAAGCAATCAAAGTTGGTCACTGTTGGAGATGGGATGGTGGGCTACCATCCTATGGAGCTATGGAGCATTGTTCTGACTCAATATGATACTTCTGCTGTTCTTGTGAACGAAGTATTTGGAATATTTCAAGAAATTCGCTTCTTGTCCCCATTTAGTTGGGCGTCAGTGGGAGTCTGCATATGTTTGACGTCCACACACTTTAAAACAAAGCACTTCTCTAACCTGGTCATTTATCGTCATTCCAAATGGAACATGAGGCAATGACCAATTTTTTTCATTTTTCTTTCTGATGTTCTGATCCAAGTTAATTGGCTCCAATTCAATGCCCCGCAGATCCCTGTGTGGTTTTCGCATGGCAGAATATGCCGGCAATGTGGACACATGCGGGTTCTGCGTGGCTGCCCATGCGACTTGGCACAGGAATCTGCAGAACGTTGGATTGGGGCCATTGTCTGAGCCTTGTTCCATGGAATGTCCAGTTGTGAAGATTTTTTCTTACCATGTTGTGCCATCTAAGACATGGATATCCTGTTTTTCTTTTTGCAGCTGGTTACCACATCCTCCTACTACTTATCATTTCTACAATGCTACCAGGTGGACACAGTGCTTTACAGTCACTGATATTTAGAGGCAGGTCCCTTTCCAGTGGGCTTACAGTCAAATATGGACATGAGTGCGTGTGCAACAGCCAATGTGGCTGCTGCACCCAATCCCGTACCGTGGTCAGGGCCAAAATCTGTGATGGGCCAAGGTAACTGACATTACTTTTGGGCCATCACGGATCGTGGTGTAGCTAACCATGATTCTGAAGGTGAGGCCGGCCTCACCTCCAGAACCGTGGTCAATTTGATCCCGGCCGGGTGTTCACTCTGGTGAACATCTGGCCGGGAGTAAACAGATGTTCACGGACTTGCCGCCACCACACAGAATCCACTGTGATGAACGGCAATTTCGTAACATCTGAAATTACCCATACACCCACGCACACATTCCCATTTTACAGATAGGGAACTGAGGCTGAGAGGTTGTAACTTCCCCAAAGCCACCTAGTGAGTAAATGGCTAGGGTGGGATTTGAACCTGGCTTCCCAGGTCCAAGTCCAGCACCTTCTCCACTACACCCCACTGGTTCTCCTCGTAGACTAAGCTGCCCATCTAGGTGACTCCATCAAGTGGATTTTACACTGTCGTTGAAACTTCTACACCTGTGCTACCTTCAATTATGATTGCAATAATACAAATTGCAAACATCTATGTGGTGGGCACCTGCACCTTCCTAATTTGTTTTATTTTTTCCCCCCAACTCAAATCTTCATCGTGACTTTGGAAGTAGAAAAAGTATTAGATGCCTCCTAAAATAATTCTCCAGAAAGATTTTTAACCTCACGTCTGCCTGTTCTCCATTCACAGCTGATTGTGCCAATGCCTCTCCTTTCATTCACCGTTCAAAACCACCCCATTACCTGCCTAATAAAGTGTGAGGGAAGATAATCATCAGAGTCATTACAGCATCCAGGTTCTGCCGAGCTGTAAATACAGGGTTGCTTTGCTCTCCTGGAGCTTGTGTGTCAAGTGACTTAGAAACACAGCCCTGAGCTTGATGCTGTGTTTTAATGTATTATGCTTTAATGAACACTGAACAGAGACTTTCTTTTCCTAAAGGAACTCTGTCCTTCCCCCCCCCCGCACCCAGTCACTGCAATACCATTCTCTCTGCTTCAACTGCCGCTTTGTCAAAAGGGGATACAAAAGGTCGTGATTCTCATTCCCAGCTGGCGCAAATCAAATGTGGCTCCATTCAAGCTATACCCTTTAGCACGAGCTTGAGGACTGATTCCCCATGCTAATTTTTTAATAGCAACAGTCCAGTTAACATGATTATACCTGGAGAGCTAAGTTAAGCTTCGGTGTAAACAACAGGGAGTTTCTCTGAGTTAAATGTTGATGGTTCTAGCCTTCATCTTTGTCTTCGTCTTCGTCTTCGTCTTCGTCTTCATCTTCATTGCAATGTACCCAGCACTGAATTTTATTATTATTATTATTATTATTATTATTATTATTATTATTATTATTTATTTATTTATTTATTTATTTATTACAATGTACACAGAATTGAATAACTATTAATTAGAGACTGTTTCCAGCCCTGGAAGGTTTACAATCTAGGATCGAGAACTGAGTGGAGGAAAAGGGAGGGGAACATTAGGAGGGACAGGGATACCTTCATGAAGCTAACAAGCCATGGGTGCAGGTCCTTAGCTTAGGGTGAAAACAAGGTTTCAGTCCATGCATCTCCCTCTCACCTCCACTCTCACGTTTAGGGAGGCCAGGCTAATAAACAGACAGTCCCCAAAGTGTATTTCATCCGCTTGTTGGCAGCCCCCACTGGCAGCACCAGTGAGAGTGAAAGCAGAGAGAGAGGCAGGAAGTGGTCGCTCCTCTAACACTCTAAGATTTTTGCCTGTGAGTCAATGGTCCTGGCAGACCTATCTATGTGGAGGCACTGCATGCAAACTAAGTGACCAAATGCAGATATGTGAGTGTAGATTTGCCTGCATTCTCCGCACAGTGGGATACACATTCTCCGAGACCCCGCCAGATGTAGGATTGAGATAAAAGCAAGTGTGCCCATTTCAATGGGAAATACCAACCCTGCAGGGGTGCTTTTGAGTGTCTGTCGGTAATTCTTCAGTTTCTGGTGATTCCACACTGCTGCCACCTTCCCTCCCCTGCCCCCCCCCCCAACATTTAAATCACTTTTCTAGGACTTTTTCATTACTCGTGTCACTTTCTGGGACGTTTTGTCTTTTTCTGGGACTTTTATGGCAGTTTTACAGCACTTCTACAGCACTTTTATGACAATTTCCAGCACTTCCCTGTTGATTAGCTGGCAAGCTTTTGTCTCCACTATGCCCAGCTTATGCCAGGCTGTGCGCACGGGAACTGACCTGTGACAGCCCCATTCAACTTACAAAAATAAATAACGTAAAATGGCAAAAACAGCAGGGAAGCCAGTAATTTTCAATGTTGTGTAATCTCAGCAAATGCCCTGCTTCTGATGGAAACAGCAGTCACTGAAATTTTTCATTTCAGTTCTAGCTGGGAGTCAGGACCATGTGGGTAGTGGTGGTAAACACATACTAAGAATATTATTATTAGCAAGCATTTATATAGTGAAAGCAATGTACCTGGCACTTTACAAATTAATTGAATAGACACGGTCCCTGCCCTAGGGCTTACAATCTGAGAGGTGGGGGGCCGAAGGAAGGGGAACAGAGGGAGAGACAAGGAGTGTAACATTCATGAAGATGCGAGGTCCCAGGTGCACACGCATGGCTTGGTTGCATCTAGAATGATGGCTGGTGGACATCCATCTGGTGTGGGCTAATGTCTTCTTTGTTAACACCCTTAGCTACAGAGAAGAAGAAAGCTCTGAATGAGAGGACAGTAGAAGGAACATTTGAGAGAACTCTGTTGTAGACAAAGAACTGGGGAAAGCTATGGGGCAGAGTAACTTCCATCACAGAAAAACTGAAAGAGCATTAAGTGAGGTGCTCATGTGAGACAATGAGACACTGGGTAGGTTGAGAAGAGAAAATAAGACAGATTAGTCTCAGGAAAAATACGTGGTTGATCCCATGCCCCACGCACGTTACGCGCAAACACCTGTGCGGACGTGATTGCAAACACCTGCACACGTTGTGCAATGTGGATCCTGTGCAGAGGGGGTTTGGGGTTCAGAAGAACCAGGAAAAGGTTCTTCGAGGAAGAACCAGAAAAAGGTTGTTTTTTTATAAAATCCCTTTGTTTTCAGGTTTTCATTAAAAACCCATTCGTTTTCACAACTTTTTCATTTTAAAGTTATTTTTAAAATAAATAAAATAATAATAATAATAATAAATACATTTAATTAAGTAATCCGTCAGTGTGCACGTGCAAAATGGCCACTGGACTGTTTTTTACATGCACGCCTTTATTTCAAAATGGTGGCAGAAGTCATTTTGGAAAAAGGTAACCAACCTGTACATATGCAGTGGCCATTTTGTCACCATTTCGGGAAAGTGTGCACGTATGCAGAACAACCCAGAGACCATTTTTGTGCACACAAAGTGATTTTCTAAAAAAATATGCTTTATATTTTAACAAAAACAAATGAAAGCAAATGAATGTTGCTTGCTTATAGATTCATTTTGAGGTCTTTCATTACTAAAATGAATGGGGTGCCATTTGTTTTATTAACTAAAATAACAAAAACAAATTGCACACCCCTAACAGTAATGATAATTCCAGATTTTTGGGACAAACAGGTGCCCAACCAGGGTAGCTGATTAATTACCGTGCCAGCACAGTACTTGAAATTGCAGGTATTTCCCATGAGTAATAAATCTGGTATCCATTTCAGCTCTAGTTCTGAGGGAGGGAGTGGAGCATTTGTGTACAGGGAGGAAATTGCAGTCATACGGGACAGCATAGGAAAAGAAATTATGATGGTTTGGGAGGAGGAGACTCTGGGCAGATAAGGATTGGTGCTAATATTCAAAACATTTTGCTATCCTTATCTATTTCACCCTAGAAACAACATTTTGGCCATATTACATGGGCAATTGTGCCAATATTGCTGAAACACCATAACCAAAATACCTAAATTACTGAATTAAACAAACAAACAAACAAAAGCCAGAAAATCTGAAACAGAATAATTAGGGATGGGTGAATAGAACGTGGTTTGAATGTTTTGATGTCCGGTCATTCGGTTCGAAACCCGAGTTTGGGTTCGATGGTTCAGTTCAGCCAAGTTTGGTTTGGCCGAACTTGGCCGAACATTCAAAAATAGCGAAATCGAAACCGAAATGAGATAGAAACCAAAACCGAAACGAAATAGAAACCGAAACCTATTTTTCGGCCCTGGAAAGACGTTTTCATGCCTCCGAACTCGTCCGAACATGACTGAGCTGTTCAGTCGTTCGAGAGTTCGGTTCGGACGTCCAAACAGACCGAGTACGGTCCAAACTCCGAATATCTGAACTGCGTTTGCCCATCCCTAAGAATAACTGAAACAGGTACCCAATGCATATCAATTATTACCTGAACCTCCCTTTTTAGTTCAGGTAGGCTTTATTCAATAATTCTACCACATAATTATTCATGTGGGGACACCTGCTTATTTTTTTGTTTGTTTTTGTTTGTTTCAATTTCTACCCCTCCCTTCCAGAAAGGCTCAGAGTATTTTGGTTATGGTGTTTCAGCAATATTGGCACTATTGGGCTATCCGCACATTCATCAGAAATTCTGGTAATCTAAGAAGAAGCCAAACACCCCAAAACAACAAAACAAAGTACCTGAAAAACCCCAGGATATATGAATACCCACTGTGTTCACGGATATTGTTTGGATACTCCAAGGGTTAACCAAACTGTGAATTATATCCATGAATAATAAACCTACTGTTCCAGCTCTAAATGGAGCCAGTGATCCTTAATGTTAAGGGTCTCCCCAGAGGACAACTTTATTGTAATGAACATATTGGCCAAGTGTTTTACTTTGTTTTTTTGTTTGGGTAATTTCAGATGTGACAGGCCTTTTGGCCTGCCACGCTGACCCCTGGACTGGGATCCATCTTGGATCCTGGTTCGTGATCAGACCGGCCGTCCTTTAGACATGCTGGCCTGATGCAGAGGGGAATCGGGGAGGGGGCGGGGCTGTGCAGCGCGACATGCAGCTGCTCAGCCCTGCCCCCCCACGCTTCCATGGCCGCCTGATCTCAGAGAAATGGACGCATGCAGTGGCCAATCAGGCCACTGCACCCAATTCTATCTCGTGGTTGGGACCTGATTCCAGGACAGGGCTGGTTAACAGTCGTTACCCACGGCCATTCTCAGCCCTTTCCCAGATCATGGCCAACCTAACCATGGTTCTGAAGGTGAGGCCGGCCTCACCTCCAGAACCGTGGTTAGCTTTGAACCCTGCCAGGAATTCACCATGGTGAGCATCTGGCGGGGCTCAAACAGACGTGCATGGGATCAGAGCCACCACCCTGAATACACTGTGATTCAGGGTGGTTGACTGTGATCTCATAATATCTTAAATTACCCTTTGTTTGTTCTGATTTTATGCCCCGGAATGAATCCCCATCCAAACCACAAGTGGTAATTGTGGCTGTTTCTCAAACGGAGGCATTTCTGCCTTACTGAGTGATAAGTTTCCCATTAATTGATATTTTGAACTTCAGGGCTTAGAAGGTTAAGTCTACTTCCGTGCCTCATGGCATTAAATGCATGGATTTCTTCTTCATCAGTGGTGGCTCCTGGATGCAAAGCAGCCACACTCATTTCCGCATGTTTTATTTTTCTACCTCAGAACATAAGAATGTTTGCTTAAGAGGAGGAAAGCCTTGTGTTTAAGCACAGAACTGGGAATGCATAAACCAGAGATGTAGAGACCTGGGTCTGAATTTTGCAGCATAGGATGACCCCTGTTTTGAAACATGAGTGGTTATACTTGCCATTTTTAATTGCAGAATTACATGCTAAGAATCAGAAATGTCAGAGGCTACACTATCATGTCAGGATGGAGAGAGGGATAGCATTGATAGGACAGTGGACATGGACATAAAAATAATGGGGCAGAGAAGAGCTGTCTTGTCTCCTTTCAGTTTTGGAAAAAAAGGGAACATCCGTCCTAAATTTTGCCACAGTATTTGCTAAAACATAGAGGCCAAGACATACATCTCAGATAGTCTTAGGGAATATTTTTCATGCGCAAAAAGTTTTATGACTGAATCTTTCGTTTCCAGACGATGCTTCTGGTACATCTCATTTTTCCTTTTCACCAGCATCCTGCTCTCCAAGGGACATGGGAGAGAGAGAGAGCTAGTGTCCACATTCCTAAATAAACTAACGGAGATACAAAAGCACAGTGAAGGGTAGATGGAATTACTTCCCAGCAGAGATTCACCTCTCTCCATATCTCCCCTCCTTCCGTAGAAAATGTAAAACCTGGATGTTTCACCAGGCAGTTGGTGAGGGGGATGGGTAGTGGGTGATGTTTTTTTTATGCTGGGGGGGTAATGGGTATTTATTCATCTTCTTGGGCCACTGCTGTTTAATGGATTTAATTAATATTCTATTTTATATTGTATTTTCTATTTTTGTATTGTGTTTTTTATTACGTATTGTTCACCGCCCTGAGCTGCCATTGGGCAGGAGGGAGCGGTATACAAATGTTGGATGGATGGATAAATAATTAAATTAAATTAAACAAATTTTATGTGATACTTCCAGGCCAATTTTGCAGATCCACAAGACACAAATAGAACTTGGTTGTCTCGTTGGTCCCAAATGTCTCAAGATACAGATATCCAGCCAGGCTTTTTCATAGCCCATCTCCACCAAGCATGGCCTCTGAAATCCTTATCTCCTTTCTTGTTCCTAACCTGTTTGTTGAGGGATGATTTTGAGCTTCTTGCTTATCATTACCTCAAGGTGATAAATCTCTGGTTTCCTTTCTTTGCAGGCCATCACGGGGAACACCAATGCTGACAGCATTGTAGACCACAAGTTTTTGCATTCCATGAAAGCTCGCTTCCTGAGATTTGTCCCTTTGAACTGGAACGTCAATGGAAAAATAGGCTTGAGGGCTGAGGTCTACGGGTGTTCATACAGTAAGTACAACAAGATAGAAATGAGATTTATTACTTTTACCCAGATTTGGGGAAACCCTATTGTGAATTTTTCAGGAAAAGCCCTATGTGTGGGATCTAGTGAAGACAGAGGTCGTAATAACTGTGCAAGTTTAGCATGAACATGCACAACAATAATATTTTAATCTAGTTGCTTGTTCCACAACAGATGAACAAACCCCCATATTCAATAATCCTAATTGAAAAATCATAATTGACATAAAACTTTGTAATTGTAATACATTTCATGTCCTCCTTTTTTATTGTGACTTGGGTAATTATGTTTTCAAGATATGGTGTTTTGTGTGTGTGTGGGACCACAATTCTGAATGTGAAGATTTATTTTTAACAACAACAACAACAACAAACAAATTTAATAAAGAATATAAAGAATATAATTTCATATTGTTATATTATTATTATTATAACCATTTATATAGCGCCAGTCGTGTGACCTGGTGCTGTACAGAGCATAGAAATAGATGTGGTCCCTGCCTGTGACTTACAATCTAACAGACAAGGAGGGGGAGGCAGGGAGAGGGGACAGTGAGAGAGACAGAGGAGAAGACCAACAAACAACAAACGTTGAAGTGGATGCGAAGTCTCAGGTGCGTATGCTTGGCTTGTTTACAATCAGGATGGTTGCAGCAGTCTGCAGAGGAGGGCAGACAGTAAGTATATAGGAATGACGAGCAGGCATTGGGAAAATCAGCAAGGAAAAAGTGGGCCTTGAGGAGGGATTTGAAGGAGTGGAGGGAGGGGGCAAGGTGGATGTGGGTAGGAAGGGAGTTCCAGGCATGGGGGGCAGCGAGGGAGAAAGGTCGAAGGCAGTTAGGTGAGCAAGAGAAATGAGGGAGAGTGAGGGAGGGGACAGAGGTAGAGCAGAGAGCACGTGCAGGAGTGCGTAGGGAGATTAGGTCTGAGAGGTAAGGGGGAGCTTGGTCATGGAGTGTTTTGAACGTGAATACCAGGAGTTTAAACCGGATACGTTCAGGAAGGGGGAGCCAGTGTAGAGAGAAGAGGAGAGGCTGCACATGGTCGAAGCGATGGGCAGAGTGAATGACCTCGGCAGCAGAGTTTTGGATTGCGATAAGGGGGGACAGGTGAGAGTGAGGGAGGCCAGCAAGGAGGAGGTTGCAGTAATCGAGGTGAGAGATAACCATGGCATGAACAAGGGTTTTGGCTGAGGAGGTAGAGAGAAAGGGGCAGATCCGAGCAATGTTATGGAGGGCGAATCAGCAGGATTTGGCAACAGAGTCAATGTAAGGTTTAAAAGAGAGGTG
>QEPC01004060.1:2666073-2678344 GCA_003113815.1 Sphenodon punctatus | reverse complement strand
GGGGAGGAGGGGGGATAGAGCGGAGGCAAACTCCATGGGGTAAAGACCTGTATATTGCGGAAGGGGCAGGGGAAGGGGGCGGGGGAGGGGGTTGGTGGGAGAGGCTGAAGGAGGCAAGGAAGTGATCAGAATTAGGGCAGGAATCAAAGGAGAGGTCAGCAAGAGAGCAATGTCGTTAGAAGATGAGGTCGAGGGAGTGGCTGTCGGTATGGGTGGGGGAGTAGGTCCAGAGTCGGAGATCAAAGGAGGAGGTCAGGAAGAGAAAGCGTGAGATAGAGGGCGTGGAAGGTGTGTCGACGTGAATGATGAAATCAGCAAGAATGAGAGTGGGGGTGTCATCAGAGAGGAAGAAGGTGAGCCAGGATTCAAAGTCTGGGAGGAAAGAGGAGAGTGAACCCGCGGGGCGGAAATGACAGCAACACCAAGGTGTAGGGGGGAGTATAAACACACAGAGTGGGCCTCAAAGGAAGGGAAGGAGAGGGAGGAAGGGAGGAAAGGGTTTGGAATTGACAGGGATTGGAAAGGAGGAAACCCACGCCACCCCCCTGGCCCTCAGGGCGGGATCGATGAGAGAATGCAAGGCCCCCCAAGCATAGAGTGGCTGGGGTAACAGAGTTGGAGGGTGAGATCCAGGTTTCTGTAATAGCAAGGAGTTGAAAGGGGCGAGAGAGGAAGAGATCATGGATGAAGGGGGCTTTATTGTGGAAAAAAATACAAAGTACAACAAAAATTACTAGGACATCATGTATGACACATACATAGTAGGAAGAAAATAAGGTGGGTGGGGAGCTTGGCAACATATGCAACCAACCAAGAGGCATCTGTTTCATTATCATATGAAATTTATACAAATACATTCCAAAGACATCAACAAATTATAGACAAATCAAATAGTAAATTTAACAGAAGATTCATGTTACACAATAGTAAAATCCAATCCGTAATCATTTTTTTTATGGGGATGGGTAATGACATCCCTCCCCTCAAAAAAAACTGATATACATACGTCAGGTGATATGCTGAGGGTTTGACTTAAACAAGAAATACATTGTGCTTAGCCCTGATAATTATAGGGAATAAATATGGATAATCTGTGTTATCCATTTTATTATTATAGACCAACAAAAATGATCTAGTATATGGAATGGCTTCTGAGTGAGGAGAGGCTTTATAGGTTGGGGCTTGGAGAAGAGATGACGGAGGACATTTTTAAGTGGATCACGTGGATAGGGGGATGGGTGTACGGTCCCAGTGGGTGGAGGTGGGTGTGCAACCTTTCTCATGGATGCACACCCACCTCCACCCATAGAACCTCCTCTGGTTTGCCGGATGGCTCCGTGGGTGATGGGTGGAGGTGGGTGTTATGCAGGAGCGTGCAACCATGGGCACACACCCATCCCCCACCCACCGGCACAGCATTTACACGAACACCCTCTGTTAGAGGCCGCTCCCGGGCCCCGCCGCGTCAACTACCATCCCAAGTGAAGGCTTCCGGCTCTAAGCCACGGGAATTGGGCCCTGCACTGACACTGCCAAACCCCCTCGCCAGCAAAGACCTTGAGACTGCTGTTGCGAGGCAACAGCAACAACAAAGACTGCTGGCACCATCTCCCAACGCAGCGCAGGGGGCAGAGGCAGGGCCGCCAGCGCGCCGACGTTCAGCACGCCTCCAGGCACGCAATGTAGGAGTGGCTTCCCCCTCATAAGCCTGTGCTGTGAGGCACACAGCGCTGGTGATCTGCTGAAACTGGTCCCCGTGCAAGAGAGAGAGAGAGCGAGAGCGAGAGCGAGAGAGAGAGAGACACTTTTTCCTGATCCTTGGCGAGTTTGTTCCTGGTCCCCCCTTTCCTTCCCTGGACGGCTGTGTGGAGTGCTTCGGTGGCATGAGTGATAGCGTGCGTGTGTTTACCTGCCCTCCCCCCCTTGTACCTGCTTCCTTGGGTGAGTGGTTCCCTTATAGGGTGAGCAGTGAGGTGTGTGAGTCAGCCTTCTCCCTCCTGGGGGTTACCTCCCTCCGTCTGTCTGTGGGTGAACGGTCCCCTAACCTTCCCCTCTGAACCTGGGCCTTTTCCCCTGTGAATCCCTCCTTCCCCGAGAGGTGGCTGAGGAGTGTGTGAGGTGGGTGGTGGAACAGACGGAGTACTCCAGCAGAGGCAACCCGGCACCCTATGATGATGCAGGCCTAATCCCTCATGGATTTCAAGGGCCACACTGCTATCCTGCCGGGCACTTCATAACACCAAGGCAATCCCGGGGCGCCGTGCTGAGTCTCCCCTTCTGGGAAGGTATGCCTGAGTGTCTGTGGGTTCCTGATATTGGTGCAGTCGTNTCCGTCTGTCTGTGGGTGAACGGTCCCCTAACCTTCCCCTCTGAACCTGGGCCTTTTCCCCTGTGAATCCCTCCTTCCCCGAGAGGTGGCTGAGGTTGGTGCAGTCGTGTCCTACCAGGTTACCCCCACCCCCTGTGACCCCCCCCCCCCCCAGCACACCTAACCGGGAGGGGGGGCATCTGTTTAAATACGGCTAGAGAGGGGATAGGTTAGAAGTTTATAAATTCATGAATGGTGTGGAACAAGTAAATAGGGAGTTGTTACAGGGAGGTGTCCAACGACAGTTCCTGGCAGGGAGAACTCAGCGTGTGGTTCTCAAGGAATGTACTTCATCTCCCCAGGATCTCACATGTGGAGTCCCGCAGGGTTCTATTCTGTCCCCTTTCCTGTTCAACTTGTATATGCAGCCTTTGGGCGAGGTTGTGAGAGGGTTCGGCGTGCGTTGTCATCAGTACACTGATGACACACAACTTTACCTTTCTTTTTCTGTAGACCCAGACCCAGAAATCTAGGTGCTCACCCAGTGCTGGCAGTTGTGGGGTAATGGATGAGGGCAAACCGTCTGAGGTTGAATCCCGATAAGATGGAGGTGATGTTGGTGGGTAGGGCTGCGGTGGTGGTGGCCACCATCATCAATGGGGTCTGCCCCCCCTATGGCCACACAGGTCCAGGGGTACTCCTTGACTCACAGCTCCATCTGGATCTCCAGCTGGAGGCTGTAGTGAAGCGAGCATTTTGCCAATTACATCTGGTACAATGGCTGCGGCCGTATGTTTCGGACTCGGATCTGGCCACCATCATCCATGCCTTTATCACCTCTAGACTAGACTACTCTAATCCACTCTATGTGGGGCTGCCCTTGAGGATGGTCCAGAGGTTGCAGCTGGTGCAGAATGCAGCGGCCCGTCTCTTAACGGGGATGGGTCGCTGTGAGCACATTACACCGGTGCTCCGTTCTCTTCACTGGTTGCCTATTATCTTCTGGTCCCAATTCAGGGTGCTGGTAATGACCTAAAAATCCCTAAATGGCCTGGGCCCGGCTTACCTTCAGGACCGCCTCAGGCCCTGGATTGCATTGCGGCCCCTACAGTCGGCTGGGGGGTGCCCGAGTCGAAGTTCCCCGGGTTGCCCGGGTGGCGATGATGGGGAGGGTGTTCTCAGTGGCTGCTCCTAGGTTGTGGAACTCCCTTCCAATGGAGGCCAACCTGGCCCTAGACCTCCCCTCTTTCCATAGACAATGTAAGACCTGGTTGTTCCACCGGGCCTTTGGAGAGGGAGACAAATAAGGTGGGTGTGTTGGTGAGGGGAATTCTGCCCTTCTAGTTCTTTTTATCCTTTAAATTTTTTAAATTATATTTTATATGTGTTTTATTGGTGCCTGTAAGCCACCCCGAGCTGCTCTCAAGCAGGAGGGGGCAGGGTATAAAACTAGTTAAACAAATAAATAAATAAATAAATAACAAGCTTGGTTTAAAAACCAATTGGATAAGTTCTTGGAGGGTAGGTCCATTAATGGCTATTAACTAAGAAGGTTGGGAAATGTAACGTCCGACTGTTGGGAGCTGGGAATGAATAGCAGGGAATGGATGTCTGTGTCAGGACCCCGGAGTAGGGCTGCGGACTCGCTTTTCCCCCTTGGGACACAGCCAAAAATGGTGCCGCCGGCTGCGGGGTCTGCCACGGTGCCTGAGGCTCCCCCCCCCCGGTGTGGCGGATGCCGGCGGTGCCACTCGAGATACAGGATGCTGGGCCGGGGTGGCCTGTCAGACTGGGTGAGACCACGCCCCCTATATACTTCTCAGCATGCCTATAGGCGCGCGCAGGGGGTGAGGCCTCAGAGAGAAAAAACAGTGCCGCAGTTCAGTCGGCGCTGGTGATTGATGTGGCGAGACCGGCCAGAGAGGAAGCTAAGTGATTGATTGTGATTTTGCCTACTGCATTGCTACGTGTTTGAGTTCTTGCCTACTCGAATCAGGGAACGAGTGTTGGAACCCTTCTTGTGACCCCTTGAGTGCGTGTGTAGAGTGCAAGAGCGTGAGTGAGCGTTCTGGTTCCCTTCCCCCCTTCTGTGTGCATCTCCCCTTCCCTTTTCCCCTGTGCCTGGGTTCCTCTTCCTGATTTCCCCCACCAGCTGCATGGAATTTTCCCCCTCCCCCTTGCCGGCGTGGGTTATCAAAGGAGTGTGATTGGGAATTGGCCTAAGGCTCCTGAAAACCGCTTGGTGCCCTATGATGATAAAGATCTTGCCTCAGTGAGGCCTAGCGATCCACACTATCCTGACGGGCATTTATACCTCGATAGATTCCTTCCAAGCAAGGGCTCAGGTGCATGACTCACTCATTGGTGTGCAAGGAAGTGGGCCCTCATAGCCTTGGCCCTCCTATTTCTCCTACTCCCATGATAGCCTGGCTCCATTTGGGCACCATCAATACATGAATGACACCCGACGGGCTTCTGAATTGTAATGGCTGGCCTTTGAAAATGACAGGGCCTTGCCTTGCCACCGTGGCCTGAGCCAGGCCTGTTATTTAAAAAGCTGCTTTCCCCCGACACTGCCTCACAGTTGTGATAAATCATGACAAATCACAGCTCTGAGGTGCTGGGAGGGGAGCACCATCCAGTCTTTGAAATTGACAAGCCCCGGCTGGATCATTGTGGAGCCAGGCACTGCAGTGCTCCCCACTGGGGCGTGTCAATTTAAAAGGCTAGTACTCACATTTTTGGGCATCAGGAACCTGATTGGTCCTCAGATAGCTTGTTGGAAGGCCGGGCCGATGGGATGCCCAGTCAAGAAGGCATTAACCCGCACCATGGGTACTAATTAATACCTTTTGCAGCTCTATGCTTTATGGACCATTGGTCTAACCCAGAATGGCACTTCTTATCTGCTTAGAACAAGTGTATGGTGTAAAATACATTGTAAATAATATCTAGAGTTACAGAAGTTGTAGAGAAGAGTGTGTGTTTGTACATTTTTATATAAATATGCCTTTAAGATTTGTCTTTTATGATTTTATTGAAACATTTTATGCTCCGTGCTTATGGAAAGTTGTAGGGGCTAATTTTAAGCCCCATGCAGCAAGCATGAAACCTGCACACACCTCTGGTATGGGGACTATAACATGCTCATGCCCGCGGGGGGGTACGATCGGCCCCGTAGTCCTGAGAATCTCAACTCATGCACCCCAAATCATGGTGGAAACTAATCCGACTTTTCATATCTGTAAAGATTATTTATATATTCGTTGCCACAGCTGAACATCTGAATATGTCTTTGTTGCTGTCATGAAATTCAATACTTTGTTCCTGTGATACTTTCTTCACTTCAGCAGCAATACTATTTCACACTAGCTTTAGTGCTAAATAATAAATAAATGAAATAATGAATAAGTAAAATAACCGAAATGAAGATAGAGAATTCATAATACTCCGAGCTTTTGTTTCCCAGCGCTTTCGTCATGCACTGGAAAGACAGCTTTGCATTTGGCTGGGTAATGGGCTTGGTCACCCTAACAAATAGTTTAATTAATTTTTCATTTTTTAAAATTTGACAGGAATCTTTCAAACTTTTTACTTCTCCCCCCCTCCCTCTTTCAGCAAAATCTTTGCAGATTTGGAATATGTCTGGTCAACCTCCTCCACCCCACCTTTTAATTTTCGATAAGATTGTGATTAGAACGGAATTGATGAATTGCCATGAATGTGGTTTCTAATGGAAACAGAGCATTCACTGCCTTCTGCATGATGCAAAAACGCATGGTTTCTTGACGTTTTAAAGAGTTCCCATTCTGGAATGCCTTCTGCTACTTTGGTCTTGGTACATCTGCTACTTAGTACTCTCTCTGCTACTTTGGTCCCTACCCTGGTCTTTGTATATTGCCTTTGGACCATTAAATAACAAAACAGATGTTGAAAGTGATAAAAAAATTACCCTTTGCATTCCCCATCTCAGCAAAAACACAACAACAATATGGAATGTGGAAATACCAATGAAGATCCATTAATGTTCCCAAAAAGTAGGGATTTGTCGTTTGGGAACAGCTATTTCTGATTCAGCTGTAGTTGTGTTCTGTCTTTGGCATGAAGACAGACCTGTTGTATAGTCACCGTGTTGAAAGACATCTGCCCATTTTCAGTTTGCTAAAGCCTTTAATCACCAGTTCCTTAATTTGACTTGGCTCTTTTTTTCTTAAATCATTTTGGTTGACAAATTAACAACATTTATCAAGCATGCTGGAATGTGCCTCTAGACCTTTGTCTTAATTAAGAAACAAGCAATGAGTAAAGAGTTATCCATTTTGAGTCTTCCTGGACTGATGCTCATTAGTAAGCTTGAGTGAATCTAGCCAGGTTCATCCCCAGAATCAATTTGGCATGTTCCCAAGTGCTCATGGTTCACCAAGTTCCGAGATTTCTGTGACAAAAAGTTGGAAATTATTGTTCTCTGATAAAAAATGGAAAAATCTGTGTTTTTCAAAGATTAAAATTAAAATCAGGTGTGAAGTGCTGTGTGCGCATGGGGGGTGGGAGGGCCTTTGAGCCACCCCGAGATGCCTGAGGCAGGAGGGGGCGGCATATAAGTGACAGGCCCTAGGGAATGGTTTCTACATGGTGACTATACAGCAGGTCTGTCTTCATGCCAATGACAGATCACAACTAGAGGTGAACCAGAAATGGTTGTTCCTGAACTCTCAGTAAATCCCTACCTTTTGGGAACAAATGCATTTTTGTTGGTATTTCCACATTCCATGCAGAGCGTCTCACCTGATTTTTATTTTGGAAAACCATGGGGTTTTTCCATTTATAATCAGGGCCCCGAGGGAAACGCGGGTCTGCGATTCGCAGATTTCCCGCAGAATTCCCCTCCCCCCGCGGAATCTCCTGCCCCGCTTACCCCAGCGCAGACTTTCACGCCTGCGCTAGGGAGATGCGGGGCAGGAGATTCCACGGTGGATGGGGAATTAACAAACCCTTGGGGCTTCCCCTCCCCAGCCTCCCCAGCTGCCAGGGCTTGCCTCCTCCCTTCCCAGTTTTGAAAATAAAGCAGTGGCGTCAGCAGTCACTCCCCTGCTCTTCCCTACCTGGCTCCCAGCTCCCAGCCTCTTCCTGGCCCCTTCCCTTCTCAGGGCGACGCAGCTTGATGATGTCATCTGGCTGCGCTGCTCTGGGAGGCCCTGTTATAGCGGCCGGGAGGAGACCAGGAACTGGGAGCCGGATAGGGACAAGCGGGGGAGCGGCTGTTGCCGCCGTAGTTGCTGGAGCACTTCATTTTCAAAATTGGGTAAGGGGGAGGCAAGCCCTGGCAGCTGGGGAGGGGAAGTCATGTGCTTTGGGGGGTGGTTTACAGTGGTGCCCTGTGCATTGCCATGTGTTGGGGGGGGTGTCTTGTTGTGCTCTCTGCATTGTCATATGTTTTTTTGGGGAGCGTGTTTTGTTGTGCTCTCTGCATTGCCATGTGTTTTTTGGGGTGTGTGTCTTGTTGTGCTCTCTGCATTGCCATGTGTTTTTTGGGGGGTGTCTTGTTGTGCTCCCCGCATTGTCATGTGTTTTTGGAGGGGTGTCTTGTTGGGCTCTCTGCATTTCCATGTGTTTTGGGGGGGGTGTCTTGTGCTCTCTGCATTGCAATGTGTTTTGGGGGGGTGAATTATAAAGATGTCAGTACTGCAAATAAATAAACAGCTCATTTTTAATTTTTCTAAACATGTTTTGCAACTTTGTTGGGTTGCAGAATTTTGAATTTTGGGTCGCAGAATTTTAGAATTTTTTTTGCAGAAGAATTGGGGCACTGTTTATAATCAGAGAATTGTTTTTTTTAAATCAGGGAATTTCCAATTTTTTGTCATGGAAAACTAGGAACCATATGAATCATGATGACTTGTGAACAATTGTGGTTTCGCCATTGACTTCAATAGGGAAAAATGCAATGTTAAAAATCCGATAATGTAAAAGAACTGATATTGCTGATACCGAGAATTATCGGTATTTTTGGCTTAGAACTGAGAGGGCCATTATCGGCAATATCGATAGTCCCACCACTACTAGGAATCCTGCTCATGAAGCAACCAAGGCAAGCTTTATCTGTTAACCACTGAACTTCATATCTCAATAGTCCATGGATAATTTCAGATGTGCTGGGCCTCCAGGCCCAACACGCTCCGGGATCCATCTCAGATCCCAGTCAGTGATGAAGCCGACTGTCCTTTAGATGTCCTGGCTTCATCACGCAGTGGAATCTTGTAGGGGGTGGGACCGTGTGGTTTGATGTGCGGCCGCATGGCCCTGTCCCCTGTGCTCCCACATCCACACACTCTCAAGTAGACAGTCAGGCACAGCAGCCAATGAGGCCACTGCTCCCAATCCCGTACCATGGTCCAGACCATGCTCAGGAACGGGGCAAGGTAACACACATTAATTCTGCCCCTTTCCTGATCATGGTTCAGCTAACCACAATTCTGGAGGTGAGGCCGGCCACCAGGAATTCACCGTGGTGAACATCTAGCAGGGCTCAAACAGACATGCCACCCATCACAGCCACCACACTGGATCCAGTGTGATCCAGTGTGGTTGACTGTGGTGGCATCATGTCTGAAATTACCCCATATTTTTGTAGATTGTGTAATATATATAACAAACTAGGGAGCACTCCAGTGATATGACAATACTATACAATATGTAACAACCAACCAACCAACCAACCAACCAAGTAGAACATCAGATAAATTAGATATACTGTAGAATTCACAGTAGTGAAAGAACAAATAGCAAACACCAAACTCTGTAATGATATCGGATAAGCAAAGAAATTAAAATGTCTGGTTTTGTAATTAGTTTGCTAAGCGTGGAGCAGAAATGAGTTCCCCCCAAAATGGATATGCTCATTGAATTTATGGTACCTGAATTGATTTTCAAATTTTAGGTAATAATTAGAACCCAATTATTCCTCAATTTGGGGTATATAATGTACTGGAATATTGACTTCCAGTCCTGATTTTTCAATTGTCAGATGCAAACAGAAATGGGGTTACAGACACATACTTGGATTTATTAAATTTATTACAGTCTGGGTCCCTCGGAAAGGGGGAAGGGTAAACTGACAAGCATAACCCCAACTTGAAACATAAACGTAACCCTTCCCCCAACATATCCAGTGCCCATAGCTCACTGATCCTGATGATATCTATCTGTCCTCATCCAGATCCCCCAAGTTGGGATCGTGAGGGGGAAGTGACTGGTCCTGCACCCACTAGGGACAGCATTTATCCAGCATAGTAGCACAGAACCCTCCACCCCCCAAAGTCGGACAAAACCATGGGTCATATATCCCCTAATTGGTTCACCCTTCCCTCACCTCCGTGAGATGCCTCAAATTTCCATAAAATCCACCATACTATGTTATAACCCAATCGTGTGAGCTCATTCTTACCTTAGACACTGGATTACCACCACTAGAGCAACCAGCCATATTGCTTGACAAGCTCGCCCCACACCTGCCTTAACCCAGACTGCCATGAACCAATTTAATAAGTCTATCCCTTAATGTATCTAAGTATAGCTCCATGCCCAGTTGGGACAGGTGTACCCTATCCACCCAAAAAAGCTCCAGTTTTGCCAATGGATAGCTTTGTGCTCCAACCAGTCCCCACCGATTGCAATGATAAATCACCTAACCTCCCTGTTCACTGGTTTACGAGCCTTGTCTACCCTTTTGGGTTTCATTGAATGACTGCAAACCCGCCGCTGCAACAGTTGGGTAAAAATGATCCTAACTCAGGGGGAAAGTTCCCTTAGGCACTGCCAATCTTGCCTGATCATAATGGATAAATCTAAACCAGGACCATGCTGGAAATCATTATCGCCCAAGTGCAAAACTATTATGTATGGCACACCTTTGATGTAATACATGGGCATAAGTTGTTTCTTTTCTGTCATATCACCGCAGTTCAGCTTCAACACTCATCCCAAGCTCAGAACCTGAGCTGCTGTGCCTGGCCAGGTCAGCTGCCCAGGAAACGAATGTGTGGCCAACTATCCAGACCAGCTTCCTCGAACCCTGACATGGCCCTGCAAAACAACAATATAAACTAGAAAAAAACAATTCATGTACTAAATTCTTTAAAAAGAAAAAAACAACTTGCCCTGTTAACATCCTTTACGCACTGCCACCAGGAAGAGTACGGCTATATGACCGGAAGGCCCTACACCACCACCTACCTACCATCTGAATTTCCCTGTCACCAAAATTTGATGAAGTTTCCCCAATCCTAAATGAATGGGAACCAAAACCATTAGCAGGAAGTCTAAAACGATTTAGACATTTTTTCATTACTGTTACCAGCTGATATCTTGTCAATGGTAACCCCAACCCATGAAGAAAAAGATGTCCCCACACTTTAGGACAGACAGCTAAATAAGATTTTAAAGTAAACACCGGGAAAACTACCCCTTCTTGTGACTCATAAAGGGTAATACACTTACCCCAGCATTTCTGGTCAGTCTTGCACCAGCGGAGCTTAATCCAAGTTGCCTTAAGCTTTCCATAACTTTGCCTTTGTCAGACCTTTCTTTCCCATTGGCTTTGTTCATATACTTTTTTGGAGTAAAACGTTTTTTCTTTACTACACTAGGGTGTGAGTTGTCCAATGCCTCTTAGACCTCCAGGGAAGCCTGACTCTCTGTCTACCCAAGGAAAACCTATCTTTCTTCCATATCCAAAAGCACTCTGCAGCTCTAGGCTTCCCGACCCCATGGGGGTATGACCAGAAGAGTCAGAGATCTGGGACACTGGGTAGTGGGGACCCGGAGAATCCACCGAGGTGTAGATGGCTGGTCAGAGCCCCACTCAGTCCATCACAGTGGTGCTCAGTGATTTGCTCTTGTGTTCCTGAGCTGTCTATGGGTTGTATGACATGCCTTGGGGTTCCATGTGTTGACACTCAATGCCCTTGTAGCTAGCAGCCAACCCTACATGCCATGATGGGTGCATGGGTCAACCTTTCCTAGTCCTCTTCCCCCTCACCCTCCTAGATTCCTTTATAGCCGGGTTGGGGCCATGTTGATGTGGGGACTGGGGGTTCTTGGCCCGGCCAGTGAAACAGATGTCCATTTGAAAAGTGGTCAGGGTCTCTCTGGGTGGGTGGTTGGGTGGAGACAGGGTGCGTGCTGCCCATCTCTCCCTCCCCACTCCCTCCACGTGCATGAGTGCTCTGTGGCTGATCCACTCAGCAGACACAGACTCTCCCTCCAGCTCTGCTTGTTTTAAAATGGCCTGTGTTTGATCCACCCCACTATGGGTACAGAGACCTGTGTCTGTAGGATCTCGTCCATTGCTCTTTAGAAATTGTGACTCACTGGAATGATTCCAGCTGACCTCAGGAATTCTTGGCTAAAGGCCATTAGCAAAAGATAAAAAATGATGAGCTGGACAGGGGATACAGGGGAACCTGATCTCGCATTAATGGGAGAATAACTGTACGGCTGCCAAGTCATTGCTGCCTAGGAGTGAAGCCAAGGGAAAGGGGCAGGCAGTTAAGTGCCTAATTAACATGTCGATGATGGCAACAGAGTTTGTCCCTCCTCCGATGGATTCATTCTACTCAGATTTGCTTTTTTTTATCCTGAAAGTTTGAGAGAGAAAAACAGCAGGTGGGCAGGGTATTGAAGACTCAATGCAGCATAAGAGCACTCCACACGCTCTGGATAATGATTCAATGAGCACACACACACACACCCCATGCTCTGGATCGACCCTTGTGGTTGGCTGGGAGCATACTTGAAGTCCCCTGGGTATCTTGGGGGGGCGACTATGGAGGGGGCATTCTCAGTGGCCACTGTGGAAGGCTGTGGAATTCACCCCCTATAGAGGCACAGGTGGTCCCAGACTTCTCTTCTTTTAGAGAACAATGTAAAACCTGGCTGTTCTGCCAGGCATTGGGGGGGGGGGGG